>PVIY010011899.1:0-63755 GCA_004026745.1 Myrmecophaga tridactyla
TAGACAAAAATATATCTACTTAAGTAAACATATATTAATCTGGAAGCTGATGCTGTTCTTATTTTTAAGGGACCATTTTTAGGGACCATTCCTCTGATTTTCCAAACAATGAGATTTTATCAACCTTACTGGCCTTATTTTTAAAAAATTAAAATGCTGTCTACAGCATCAAGTGAAATTTAACATATATCAGATCTTACTGCTGTGTAATAGTTCAAATCCTTTGTGACAGTAGACAGAAGATAAAAATAAATATGTAAAATGACAGTATTTACAAGGATCTATTTTAGAGAGAGATGCCCACTGGGTCACAGCGACATAGAAATTCTTGCAGGAATGATTGGGGAAAGAAATTACTCTCTCACCAGTATGGGAAAGAACAGCAATAAGGACAAAAAAAGGAACTTTCCTTTAAGTGAAATAAGGTCCCCTCCTCCAACGGAATCGGCTATGACATGGATCGCAGATTGAGAACTGGTTCACCCTACTCAGCACCCCCAAACCCCAAACTAGATTCTAGCTCTGCACTTAAATGCAGGGTGTGCTGAATGCGAGAGCAGGTTTAAAGAACATTCCCTGATGGAGATGCTGTGTGAGCTCTGGAAAAAATCCAAGTCTTCATAAGTAAATCTAGAGCAATCCAGGAAGGGAGGAAAACTGAGGCATGAATCAAGATATGGCACATCACTCAAAGCTGTCCGTGTATTTGAGGAGAAAAGGATAGCATGGTCCAGGAAATGTCAAAACCAGAAAACAACATGGATATTTAAGATTTGAAATGTGCCCATATAACTGATAAGTCCTGAATTACTAGACTGAGGTTAAAAACGGGGTCACTGGGATGGATAGTGCCAATTTCTCCCTAGATTCACTCTCCACCCTACACCAGTACTGAAGAAAGAAGGCAGTAGTTTTGGAATAAGATAATTAATTGGCAAAATACTCGGGAATAAAATTGAAAGGTCTTCATGGTTAATTTGAAGGGACTGATGAGGGAGAAAAGCAGACCGGAGAACTGTTAAATTTCTAGCTTCAGTAACTGTGTAAACAGTGGTCTTACTAAATGAGAGAAAGAGAATACAGAAGTGGTTCAGCAGGAAAAAAGGCAAATTTGATACAGACATGTAGATTGTGTAAAGCTCTGGACGACCCCAGTGGCAATGCCGAGAAGGCAGCTACAGAGATAAGAAGGAAGCTTCCAAAACAGGACAAGACTAAGAACTCCAATCTAGGAGTGATGACCAAGGAACAGAAACAGAGAGAGGGCTGAGAGATCCAAGCAGAGGTGTAAGGAACAGCAAGAGACTACGAACAGAAACTAGGAGCCCAACAAACAATCTCTGGTCAAAGAGGAGCCTGTGAGGATGTGATGGTTGACAGGAGGAAATGACAGAGTGCACTGCTGTAGAAATTAGAGAGTAAAGAGATTCAAATGTTGAAAAGGTACCATAATGCCAAATGCAGCAGAGAGCTCCAAAAAGATAAGCAATGGAAGGCGAAAGGTCCACTGGATTTGGAAACTGGGCCGTAGTTGAATCAGCAAGAGTGATTAGATAGTGGTGATTGTTACACAACTTAGTGAAACACTAAAAACTACTAAACTGCTTATTTTAAAAGGTGGCTTTTATGGTATATAGTTTATTTTAAAAGGGTGACTTTTATGGTATATTATAAAGTTACATGTCAATATTTTTTTAAAAATAAGGGCATCACAGAAACCAACATGCACAGTGTCAAAATATACTTTAAAACTACCCAACTGACTGAGGTTAACAGTAACATACTTACGATATATATATGGTAATAGTTATTCAGCTATTCTAGAAAACAGGAGATTGGTGCACTTGCCTCATATATAATATTCATTTTTCGAAATACATCTTTCAAATTGAGGAATGTAATGTTATACATTTTTAAAGGAGCACAATGAGGTATAAAATACCTAACACACACTGCAAAACTTAAGGGTCACTGTGTAATTTAAAACAAATAGAAAATACCTACAGAGATTTCCTTAGATGGAAAGATCAAACCTAAAACAAAAGTTTGCCTTAAAACACAATAACTGCAAAGAAAGAGATAACGAAATCACATGGAAGATTTATATTTTATTAATGAGGTATCACTTCACCACAGGTCCACCAACTGCATGGACGGCATAAAAGCCATGGATGAACAAAATTCCAGATAAAAAACACCTGAAATATGAAATACCAAGTTTGTTCATCTGTTTTTCTGTTACGGCTCGTTACTTTGAAGATTTTAGAGCTTTTATAACGTGTTTTCACCTTCAAAACTCTAGAACTCAAAAAAGATGAATAACTCAAAAATTTGCTTTCTATTTTCCTTTTCTGCATGGTAATCTTATCAAATACTGTCCTATTTGTAAGTCTTTTAAATGGCATTAAAAAGTATCTTTATAACAAGATACTGGTATTTCTTACTTTAATCACCACATTTTGACTTTGTCAGTTAAGTATTCTTTCTTTTGTAGGTGGAAAAACTGAGGTACACCTACTTCTTAGTTTCTTAATACCTCTACTTCCTATTTATTTTTCTTTTTGAAGGCTACTGAAGTGAGAGATTCCTCCTGAAATATACTTCCTTCTCTAGGGGAAACCCAACTTGACGCCTGACTACATATGGGGCAAATCTTAACTTAAAATTCAATTTAAGGTAGACAAATGGTGCCGGCACAATTGGACATCTATAGGCAAAAGAAAAAGGAAAAAAAAAAAGACAGAAAGTGAACCTCTACTTAAACCTTACCACCTTTTACAAAAATTAACTCAATCAGATAATAGACTTAAATATAAAACATAAAACTATAAAACTTTTATCTTAAAAAAACGCAATCTTTATGCCATATACAAAAATTATTTCAAAATGGATCACAGACCTAAATACAGTAGCTAAAACTTATAAAATCCTTAAAGGAAACAGAAATAAGTTCTTATGAGCTTGTATTAGGCAATGGTTTCTTATAAATGACACCAAAAGTACAGGGGACAGGGCGGGCCACAATGGCTCAGCAGGCACCGGGAATCGAACCCGGGTCCTCTGGCATGGAAAGTTAGCTGCCTTTCCTCTGAAGAACTAACAAAATAAATCCCCTTTTATTAAAAGCAATCCATCGCCGGTGTGTTCCAGCAGCTAGCAAACTAGAACAAATTTATAAATCAAAACCACAAGACATTACTTAACCACTAAGACAGCTATAATCAAAAAAAGACAGGTAATAAAGCATTGGTAAATATGTCAAGAAATTGGAACCCTCATATATTGCTGGTGGGAATGTAAAATGGTGTAGCTATTTTGGAAAACTGTTTGGCAGTTCCTCAAAAAGGTAAACATAGAGTTACCATATGTCCCAGCAATTCTACTCCTAGGTGTACCCAAGAGAAATGAAAATGTGTGTCCATGCTAAAACTTGTACAGAAATTTTCACAGCAGCATTATTCACAATAGCCAAAAAAGTGAAACAATACAAATGTCAAATGGATAAACAAAATATGGTATATCCATATGGTGGAATATTATTCAACAATAAAAGGAATGAAGTAATGACATACTAGAAAGTAGATGAAGTTTGAGGATATTATACTATATGAAAGTGTAATCACAAAAGGCCCCATGATACATGCTTCCATTTATATGAAATGTCCAAAACAGACAAACCCATAAAGACAGAAAGTAGATTAGTGGTTGCCTAAGGCTAGGGTATATGTAGGAAGTGAAAGGAATATAGAATAACTATTAATGGGCACTGGGCTTCTTTTGGGGGTGATGAAAACATTCTAAAATAAATTGTGGTAATGGTTGCACAACTCTGTGGACATAACTTAAAAATTACTTAACTGTAAACCTGTATACTTTACATGGGTGAAATGTATATTATGTAACTTCTATCTCAATAAAAAAAATTGGAGAAAATCTTCAGAATCTAGGAGTAGATTCAGAACCAAGGCATTCTTAGACTTGACATCAAAAGCGTAATCCTTCATAAAATTAAAAACTTCTGCTCTGCAAAAAATACCCTGTGAATTTAGTGTGATGTCCTGATATATCCCAGAGTAATTTGGGCAGGGAATAAAAAAGTATTTGCAAAGTCCCCTTGAGGGACTGGGGAGAAAGAAGTAAATATTAAACTTCCCCATCTGGAGACAGTAAAGACTGAGATGGTATAATTTAGGAATGGCTAGAGTGTACAATGATAGTGACTAAATGTACAAATTTAAAAATGTTTTTGCATGAGGGAGAACAAAGGAATGTCAATATTGCCATGTGTTGAAAATAGATGGTCATTCATATTTTAAAACTTTAACTTCTGTGTGTGACTAAAGCAAAAAATGTTTATTTGGTACAAAATTTATATTTTGACTAGGGCATTTCCTATATAACTTATATGGATAGGTTACTTGAACACCATATGTACATGGGACCTTGGATAGGGCATGAAATTTTGTAGGCTCATCCAGTGTGATGCCTAGATAAATACCAGAGTGATTTAAACAGTGAATAAAGAAGTATTTGCAAAGTCCCCCTGGGGGAATGGTGAAAAGTAGCGGGGGGGAGGGAATTCAACTTCCCATTTGGAGAAAGTCTAATATTCTCGCAAGCAGTGGGGACAACCAAATCAGTAGGCCGTGCCCTCTATCTTGGGGGTTGTTCATAAGAAACTTATCCCACAAAGGATAGGCTAAGCCTACTTAAAATTAGGCCTAAGAGTCACCCCCAGAGAACTCTTTCATTGCTCAGATGTGGCCTCTCTCTCTTAAGTCAACTTGGCAGGTGAACTCACTGCCCTCCCCACTACGTGGGACATGATTACCAGGGGTATAAATTTCTCTGGCAACATGGGACCTGACTCCCAGGAATGAGCCAGGACCTGGCATCCTGGAAATGAGAAAGCCTTCTTGACCAAAAAGGCTAAGAGAAAAATGAGACAAAATTAAGTCTCAGTGGCTGAGAGACTTCAAATAGAGAGGTTACCCTGGAGGTTATTCTTATGCATTATATAGATATCCCCTTTTCAGTTATGGTGTATTAGAGTGGCGAAAGGGAAGTATCTGAAACTGTAGAGCTGTGTTCCAGTAGCCGTGTTTCCCGAAGATGATTGTATAATGATAAAGCTTTTGCAATGTGACTGTGTGATTGTGAAAACCTTTTATCTATGGTATGGACAAATGAGTAAAAAATATGGACAAAAAATAAACAAATAATGGCGGAACAAAGGTTAAAATAAATTGGGTAAATGGAAATATCAGTGGTCGATAAGAGGGAGGAATAAGGGTATGGCGTGTATGAACTTTTTCCTTTTTCTTTTTTCTTTCTTTTCCTACAGAGATGCAAATGTTCAAAAAAAATGATCATGGTGATGAATACACAACTATGTGATGATACTGTGAGCTGAGTATTTCCATCTATCCAATTTATTTTAACCTCTTCATGACTTTTGCCTATTTTCTAATTGCATTATTGGTTTTGAGTTTTGGAGGTATTTATATGGTGTAGGTTCTAGTGCTTTCTTGGGTATGTGCACACCATGTATAGAATGTTTGTAGGTCAAGAATGTTTGTATGTTTGTTTGTTGTTTACAGTAAAAATGTTTTTTAAAAAATACTCTGTAAAGAGGATGGAAGGAAGAAAATATTTGCAAATCAAATGGTAGTACATCCAAACAAAAGAATACTACTCAGTAATAAAAAAGAATGAACTATTGGTATACACAATTTGGTGGAGCTCAAGGGAATTACGCTGCATGAAAAAAATCAATCTGAAAGCTAACATACACAATTATCTCAATAAAAATTTCAAGTGAAAAAAAAGACAATCATGCATGTCAGATTTATAAATCTTCATACACATCTGTGAGGTAAGGAAGGGAGGTATTCACAGACTGGAGGACCAGCTGTTCTTTAACCTTCTCTCTGACCAGAATGACAAAGCCTTAACGGCCTAGAATATATACCAAAAAGAAAAAGAAAAAAAACTACATATTATATGATGCCAACCATATAAGAGTGTTGAAATAACGAAGATGGAGAACAGATAAGTAGTTGTTAAGGATTAGGAAATGGGGAAGGAGAGAGATGGCTGTAGCTATAAAATGATAGCACAAAAGAGCCTTGAGTTGATGGAACAATTCTGTATCTTGACTGTGGCAGTGGTCACAAGATCAACACATGCAACAGAAACTATACACACAAACATACACAAACACACACACAAAGGAGTTCATGTAAGACTGACGAAATTGAATAAGTGTTGTGCTATCAACGTCAGTTTCCTGGTTGTGATTTTGTACTTAGTAATGCAGGATGTTAGCATCAAGGAAAACTGGGTGAACAGTATAAGAGATCTCGCTACATTATTTCTTACAATTGCATGTGAATATACAGTCATTTCAAAATAGAAAGTTTTTAAAATTCAAGTAAGGATCCAGGTAGACTGATGATAAAAACAGAAAGAAAAAAAAAAAACACTGTTTTTAGAATACCAGGTTTATAGGATCACAGAATGCTATTTTCAGATATGCGATAACTGTTTATATATATATTAAATGTGGCTATTTGTGGTATACATTTTGCTGTATCTGACCCTCCTAATTCTAGAAGTAATGAGCAGTAATGGTACACAAAGCAGAAATTGGCATAAAGTGTATGTCAATTGAGGATGCAGGTCTAGGCTCTGTTGAAAAGATCATATCTCAATCTCTCAGACCTCACTACTATGAAAAGGAATAATGATAATAACAGACTGAATAAATAAAATATTATAAGCAAAATATTAATCTTTCAAATTGGTAACTCAAAAGGCTTTACACTAGATGAAAAACTGACAGTAAAAATTCTACGTTAAAATATTAGCAAAATGGAATCACATTAATAGAATATTTAAAATGACTACGTGTCCTTGAGAAAACATCCTAGTTGTTTTGTTTCCATGGGGACACTGACAAGTCACAGAAGCATACTGAATTTCTTGGCAGAAACTGTTGCTTATCCATCAAAATCTGATCCCCTCTTCCATAGTAATGGCCACCAGACAGAAGACTACATTTCCCAGCCTCCCTTGTGGTTAGGTACGGCCATGTGACTAAGTTTTGGCCAATGGGATGAAAGTGTAAATATCACATGGTTGATTCTAGACACCTTTCATAAAAGAGTACTCAGATCCCCAAGGTTTGCTCCTTTTTATTCCTTCACCTAGTTCAAGACTTCTAGGTGCCGAACACATTCACATCCTCTAAGGCAACAGGGAAGGAAATGAATAAAGGAAAGAGAGTGACATGACTTAAAATTTTTAATTAAATTAAGCCCACCCAAATCCTACCAACCAGCAATAATGACAGCTACCGTTTTACTGAGTGCTTAAAAAATGGTCTGGCATTGTGCTAAATTATCCACATTTATCTTCATAACAACTCTGCGAAGTAAGTATTCTCCATTTTAAAGATGTAAAAGCTGAGGCTCAAAAAGGATAAGTGCCTAGAAACTAAAGAACCATAATCCTTAAATCCCTTTTTTGATCCAGCACTCTCCCCTTTTTCCTCTTCTCTGTAACTCAGAGGTCTCAGAAGGTCAGTAGGCCAAGAGACATCCTTAAGAGTCTATGTATGTTTTTATCCATACTTTTATTACCGTAAGTCTCAAAACAGAGACCAGTCATAAAGTGAGAAAAGAACATGCTTTAAGTTTTAGCCATGAAACTTGGGAAAATTTCATGTAGTCACAAGTAATACACTCGAGTCACCCAGACAGTAAATGGCAGAAGAAGTTTTAAAACCAGGTTTTTTGTTGACTCCAAAACTTACACTATGTTCTACTTCTCTACAACCACAATTCTTGCTGCCAATAAGGACACTGCCATTTAGACCTTAATATTAGAGGCTTTATTAGAAGGCTAAATTCTATCGATGGCTCACACTTAAAAAAAAAAAAAATTAAGCTGCATTTCAATCATGTCAGATATGGGATAGGAGGGGGGCCAGGCATAAAAAAAATTAAAAATTCTTTTTTAACAGTTGAAGAAATTTCTTAAAATTCCATAACTTTATAAGAATAGAGAAGCCAAAAATTACTCTGGAAAAAAAATGAATGGGTGGGAGGGAATCTAAATATTCTTGGCTCTGAGTTATATGCCTTTGGAGTCTGAAAGAGCCTGACAAATATTTAGGCAAAGAAGAAAAACACATATATTTTTAGTTATATGGTAAGTTAGAACTAGGCCACATTTCATTTTTCTGTCCCAAAGTGCTTAATTTAGAATCAGATTTTAAAAACAATCCTCCACAGGCCAGGTTTGGCCCTTCCAGTTAGTACCTGGACATCAAACTCTTGTGACAATCTGGCACAACTGAAAATAGCTTTAGGTATTCAAATTATCAAGCAGTCAGGAAGGTCAGATTTGCATTAATGCATTTTAAGGCTAAAAAAAAAGTTTTACACAAACCTTAAAAGAGGAAAGGAAAAATAAAGGGAAGAGTGAAATTAAGCAGCTAACCCTAAGTATATCCTCATTAGAAGGGAAGGCAGAGCTTGCAGTTATTTTTGCTCTTGTCTTCCATCATGAGGCACTGCAGTTCAGTGTGCTGCCTCTGCTCTATCTAAACTGTAAAGTCACTTCTTCCATTTTTACTTCTTCCTTGCCCAAGAATCTTCATTGTTCATTCATTTTCTACAGAATAAAAGCCAAATTCCTTTGCCTGGCATTCAAGGCACTTTGTGACTTAAGTTCAAATTACCTTACCAGTCTTATTTCCCATTATTCCCCCCTCTTGAATCTTCTACTAGAGCTAACCAGACCTATTCCCTGTTGAAAAAGCAGGCACATTCCAGCCTAGCCACTCCACCTGGCTCAATTTTGCCACCTCCAGGACCCAGCTCAAGTCCCAGGTCCCGTATGAATCCTTCCCAACTACCTCAAGATGCACAGTCTCTCTCCCTCTGAAATACTATACTTGTTATGTTATATCTGAAACCACTCATTTGGAACTCATCAAAACTCTTATACGAATATGTCTTAACTCTTTAAATAGATTTTAAGTTTGCTGAGGGCAAGGACCTCAGTTTTCTTTATCCTTGTATTTTACATAAAATCTAACCAGGAACAACTTAATGTAATCTGAACATCAGCTAAAAGGATTTTAAAGAATTCATGCAAAGATGCTAAATAAATTGCTATTTATAAGCCAAAGGGAGGAGTACATATATCATCAGAAAATGTCAATATCCTATTGTTTTCATATTTCATAACAGAAAACAAAAGTCTCCTTAAATCTTTTTAATAAAAATAAGATGAAAGAAGTCCTGGAGTGTTATCAAGCCAGGAAAGTGTAACTACTGAAAACAAAGCTATTTGCACCTGCTGAAAAAAGAAGCAATAAAAGTTTAATCGCTTCAAGTAGGTTTCTTTGCTTGACTCCACATAAAATATGACTGTGCTGCACCCTGCAGTCTAAGGAAGAAAAGGAATATAAGAAAGCCCATTCAAACACTAATCAATGTTTGGGCAGAAAGTAATTTTCCTGATGTCTTAAAAATACTAATCAATTTTCCTCTCAATGTTGACATTACACACTGCGAATACACAATTGATTGTACCTGCAATCACCATTTCATATTTGAAAATGGAGTTCCATATTTATTTTCCTTATGTTAGAATCAAAGAAAATAACATGAGTGTCTAGAAAACCTCATTATGCTATAATTGGATCTCTGATCCTCTAAAAATAGTCTTAATAAAAACAATCAGTATGTTCACTGAGTCTTATCTGTAAAGATTGGGTTTAAGGATGGGATGGGTTTAATAAGCAACTTCCCAAGTTCCCTTTTCAGAGATGAACTGTCAGGAGCAGAGATACACAGATAAAGGAAGTCCTGGACTCTGGAAATTCCAGGCTAACTCATACATGTGAATCCAAACCAGATTCCCAAGGTCTGTTTCTGACCTGGAGTCCAGACTGGGATAATTACAATTTTAGATATCTAGTGAATAAAAGGCCATACTCAGTCATTCCTGAAGATTCCAGAACACTGAGGTAGGTCTTATGGAACTCAATGCAAAATGGGATTCAGCAAAAATTTCTCCAAACTGATAAGACAAACACACCTCCCCCAGGAGAATTCCAGAAATACCTCAATTTCTTAAGATGATGCTTTGCAAATATTTTCATTGAGTTTTCCTAAGGCATTTCCAATAGAAAAAAATTTTAAGTACCATTAGCAAATGAAGTTGAGAAATGCTGCTTACCATGTGTGCCTCTTAACTAGTCATCAAAAGATTAAAGATTCTGAAAAAGTCCTCTCATAAAAAAAAACAATTACCTTTACTTAAGCCAGCACTTCCCAAGCTTACCTGAAATTGTATTAATTCTTCCGTGGGAATATCCCTCTCTATCCCATGACTTTTATGGATCCTATGTCTCATCTCTATTACTAGAGAAATTCAAATAGGAAAAACACAGTCAAGGCATTTTTTGGCACTACCTAGGGAAAGGCCTTCCAAGGGGCCTCTAAAAGTGATATTCATTATCTTGGCAAACTTGCCATACTCTGTGGTCTGGTCCTGAGCCTCACAAATTCAAAATTGAATTTGTCAGCACACCAAAGAGATTCCAAATTTCACTGGAAGACTCACAGTAACCATAGTCACAAGACTTCTATACAACAACAGAATGTCCATTTATTAAATCACAATAACAATTGTCAAAGAAATCCTTATAGCTAACCGGAAGAACCTGCCCATCCATTCTCTCCTTCTGGTAGATCCACTTGGGAAGCCAAATCATATGCAAAACGTGAGCACATAATCAAGGAGGAAAAAGCAATGAATTACATGTTTAATGGCATAAAGGTAAAAAACCCTGATGTGTCATTTCAAGATAAGAGATAACCTCACTTAAACAATAAATCATAACAGTGGTAGGGAAAAGACTCACCTGGGGTTGTGAGAAACCTTTACTTCCCCCCACCTTGATCCCAGGACCACTAACCACCAGCCCTGCATCCCTCCATCCTGGACATAAGCAACCTCTATTTTTTCAATCTTACCTAAAATATGAGTGAAAAGCATTAGAAGGCTTGGTTATTTTTTATTACCTATGCCATATAATCTGAAGAAAAACACTGATTTTGCTAGACCAGTACAAAACAAGTCATCAAGAACCAATTCCCTTTGAAAAACCTAAGCCCCTCCCATAGAGAAAATCTGAGTTCCATATCATAATCCTCAAAATCTACTGGCAACTTTTACCCTAACTCCATTTCCTTAGTAGAGGTGGTGAAATCAAAGACAGCAAAATGAAGTCCATTGCTATGGTTTTCTGTCCTCATTTAAATGTCTACCTCTCATATTTATCTTAGAGAGGAAGTGTAAAATAAATATGTCTGCTTAAGGATTGAAATGAATTCAGTAAACATGTTTTATTTAGCCTACTGAGTTTTGCTTTGTTTTTAATTAGAAATGTGACATTCAAAAAAAATCTATTCAACATGACATCCATGGATGAAGGTCACCCTGGCAACATGCAATATGACTTCCAGGGATAAGCCTGGCCCTGGTACCATGGGATTGACAATGTCATCCTGAACAAAAAAAGATGGAAAGAAGTGTAACAAAGTTATCAGTGGCTGAAAGAGTTCAAGTAAAGTTGATAGGCTACTCTAGAGGCTACTCTCATGCAGCTAGACATTGCTACCTATGACTGTTTGTCAAACCCCAAACAATATCATTCCTGCTAATCCTAAAATACATGTAGAGCTTTATATGAGGCTCTACAAAGGTCCTTGCATTAGGATTACTTACCAGAAACCTAAAACCTCCAGATGGGTTCCTAGACCAGATAAATTCTGAAATACAGAGGGCCCAGCCTCTCCAGAACGTCAACTAGTTCCATCCCCTCATCCGAAATTATCAATAGCCCCTTTCAACATGGAAACCTTAGAATGGGAATAGCCCAAATACCCCTAAAGAGTGGGAGAAAGATAAAAGGAAATGGTGGAGTTATACAGAGAAGGGAGGGTTTAATAAATGAGTATGATTGCTGAATCATTATACTGATATTTCTTTTAGTTTCCACTGTCTTGGATCAACCAGTAGTAAAAAACCTAAAACTGTGGAATTGTAACCCTCACCAAACTGTGAAATCTGCTCTACAACTAATTGTTGTGGTGTGCTTTGAAACTTACTGCTTTTTTGTATATATATTTCACAAAAAAAGTCAATTGTGATGATGAATGCACAGCTATATGATGATAATGCACTGCTCTATAATGATTGTACCCTATGGATGATTACATGGTATGTGAATATATGATGTATTAATAAAATTGCATTAAAATTAAAACAATTTTTAAATCCATTCAAAAAAGATATTTGCTAGCATTTGACTAGACTGTGGACTCTTTAAAGGCATGGTCCAGGTATCCATTCATTTATCCTCAGCACCTGGTACTCAAAATGGCATATGGGAGGCACTCAAAAAATATTATCTAAATAAGGTAATTAATCAATTAATGAGATGATCTAAACAGTCTTAGTGATATGAAAAAAAATCCAGATTTCTAGGTACTCAAAAAATCACTGGAAAGTTCAGCCACACTACACAATAACATGGCTGAACATAACATAACAATAGAAGGCTGACACTGAATACAGCTTCTCCTTTAATCAGGTCATGTTCCTTCTCCGGTCCACTACCCACCACTCCCTATGGTCTTACAGTCGTCCTTGGTGGGCATTTAAATTTGCAGCCTCTGCTTGATCCATGATGGGCTGATTTTACAGTTTAACTCAGAAAGGACAATCTTTACTACATGATTTTTCTTAGTTCTTCATTGCATTTCCCAAAATCTCTCTGTACATGAAAGTGGCTTAGTGAGGTGTGGGATTTAGTTCGTCCTCCAGAGCAGCTAATAGCCAGGAAAGTACAGAACAACTGCTGGGGCCACATCAGTGACCGGACATACAACATACCCCAGTCCGGACCAGCTGGACCATCTGCAAGCACTCCCAGAACCATGAGTACCCCAAGCTGCAGTGGCTGGTGCCTCTGCCCCACAGTCTGCTTCCCAGAGGGGAAAGGAAAGGGACTTTATCAACAGCAGGGGCTGAGTGCAACCAAGCTCCAATTGTGGAATTAATGAACAAATTCTGACTACTAAAGATAGGCCCCCAGCTCAGCTAAACCTCAAATAAAAGCTAAAGTTATTAGTTTTTGCCCTGGTGCAGAAGGGGCATGGCTGATGGGGAAAAAGAAAAAAACACGTTTTTTTTGGATTGGATAGCACAAAACACTTTAAAAGGCTGGACCCTAAAAAAAGAGGGGCACATAGGACCTGCAGATACATAAAGCAGTACCAACTTAAGATCTTGACTAACAAACCCAAGAGGGTCATGCTCTGAAAAGGATTTTTTTTCTTTTGTTTCTGTGGCTTAACTGCTCTGAGGTGCCACCTGCCCCAGGCAAGGGCAGAATTAAGCTTGTCTGAGAGACAAAGACAATGGTCAGGTGAAAGGAGATAATTCCCTGGAGGCAGTGCCTTCCCCAGGGGAGAGGTGGGGCCCAGCTCAGGTGGAATTCCTCCCTCAAGGAATTCAGACCCCAAGGTCAGGAAAACTGAAGCGATTATAGCCAGCCTACAACCTCTCCTCTGTCTCCACCATGCCCCCAGCAGGAAGAGTTTGCTGAAGTTAAAGGTACCGCATCACTTGATGCTGGTTGGACCCACAGGCACACAAGCACCACGTACTGGATAGGATAGTAAAAACACAGAGTCTAGAGGCTTCATAGGAAAATCTGTCAACCTGCTGGGTCTCACCCTCAGGGAAAACTGATGCAGGTGATTCTTTCCTCCTGAGAGGAGGCCCAGTCTGGTTTGAAAAAATCTGACTGGGGTCTAAAAAACCGAAGTAGAACCTCCTAAGAAAAAAAGAGAAAGAAAGAAAGGCACCATACAGGTAGGGAAAGAAACAAGAAAATAAAAACTGAAAAATTCTGATTCAATAGACAAAACCTATGCTAGAGGTCTAGAATAAGCTGAACTGAATGTCAAAGAACAGATAGACAACAAAGCCACCCAGCAAGAAAATCCAAGGTAAAAGAGTGAAAACAATCTCTAAAATAAACTAATTAAGGAAATTAAATGCCTAGACCCCAGCAAAAAATTATGAATCATACTAGGAAAACTGAAGATATGGTCCAGTCAAAGGAACAAACCAACAGTTCAAATGAGATATAGGAGTTGAAACAATTAATTCAGAATGTTCGAACTGACATGGAAAACCTCATCAAAAATCAAATCAATAAATTGAGGGAGGATATAAAGAAGGCAAGGAATGAACAAAAAGAAGAAATCAAAAGTCTGAAAAAACAAATCACAGAACTTATGGGAATGAAAGGCACAGTAGAAGATATGAAAAAACAATGGAAACCTACAATGTCAGATTTCAAGAGGCAGAAGATACGATTAGTGAACTGGAGGATGGAACATCTGAAATCCAACAAGCAAAAGAAAATATAGGGAAAAGAATGGAAAAATATGAGCAGGGACTCAGAGACCTGAATGACAACATGAAGTGCACAAATATGCATATTGTGGGTGTCCCAGAACGAGAAGAGAAGGGAAAAGGAGGAGAAAAACTAATAGAGGAAATTATCACTGAAAATTTCCCAACTCTTATGAAAGACAAAATTACAGATCCAAGAAGTGCAGCATACCCCAAACAGAACAGATCCAAATAGACATACTCTAAAACACTTACTAATCAGAATGTCAGATGTTAAAGAGAAAAAGAGAATTTTGAAAGCAGCAAGAGAAAAGCAATCCATCACATTCAAGGGAAGCCCAATAAGACTATGCATTGATTTCTTAGCAGAGACCATGGAGGTGAGAAGACAGTGGGACGATATATTTAAGATTCTAAAAGAAAAACTACCAACGAATAATTCTATATCCAGCAAAATTGCCCTTCAAAAAAGAGGGAGAAATTGAAACATTTTCAGACAAAAAAATCACTGAGAGAATTTGTGACCAAGAGACCAGCTCTGCAAGAAATACTAAAGGGAGCACTACAGACAGATAAGAAAAGACAGCAGAGAAAGGTATGGAGAAGAGTATAGAAATGAAGACTATCAGTAAAGGTAAAAAGAGGAAAAATTAGATATGACATATAAAATCCAAAAGGCAAAATGGAAAAAAGAAAGAACTGTCCTTACAGTAATAACACTAAATGTTAATGGATTAAGCTCCCCAATCAAAAGATATAGACTAGCAGAATGGATTTAAAAACAGGACCCATCTATATGCTGTCTACAGGAGAGGCATTTTACACCCAAGGACAAACATAAGTTGAATGTGAAAGGTTGTGAAAAGATATTTCAAGCAAACAGCAATCAGAAAAGAGCAGGAGCAGCTATAATGATATCCAACAAATTAGACTTCCAATGTAAAGCAATTAAAAGAGACGAAGGACATGTATTAATAAAAGGAACAATTCAACAAGAAGACACAACAATCATAAATATTCATGCACGGAGCCAGAGTGCTCCAAAATACACAAGGCAAACACTGAAAAGAGAAATAGACACATCTACCATAATAGTTGGAGACTTCAGTTCCCCACTTTCATCAATGGACAGAACATCTAAACAGAGAGTCAGTAAAAAACAGAGAATATGAATGATATAATAAATGGAATAGACTTAACAGACATTTATAGACCATTACACCCCACAACAGCAAGATCTCTGTATAACTTACCATTCCCTCTACTATCCTATAATCACAGAAGCAAGGCTAGAAGGGAGCCAGCCAGCCTAGGAATTTAAAGCAAAAGGTATCTGGGGTCCAGTGTTGGACGCTTAAACTACCATTAAGGTCAATCAGAAAGAATCCCATTAGGCAAAAAATCTTTTTGCTACCCATCTAGTTCTCACTCTTACAGTTCTATCCCATGAACCTAAACCACAAAGTTTTCCATGAGCACTAAGGACTGGCTACATAAATTGTGGATATCAGTGCAAAATGAAAATGCAGGGCTCCATTTCCAAAAATCATTAAGAATTTCAAGACAATGACAACAGAGTATTAAACCACATACCGGCACCTGCTAAGCATGGGGCCCTGTGTACCCCGTGCCCATGAAGGTGGCCCTCCCCACCTCCTTCCTCTTAACCAAACCCTCCAACCTGTTTTCTGGTCTGTCAAGCCTGTGGCTTGACAATCTGAACCTGATCTCATTTGCTTCTGACTCTGTTTTACCTTCCTATAACAAGGACAATCATTCCTTTCTCTGACACAGAGAATGGCCTTCTTGACAAGATATATAGCATAGTATTTACATCTATATGGACTTATGACCCCAATTATATTCACTGAAGCAAGAGTCATAACAAAGAAGGGAGGGCAAACATTTAAGACCCAAAATGGAATATTTCATAAGAACTCCTTCTTTACATGTACAGCTTTACGTGTAATACGTGTAATAACAGATAACAGGGCTTTGAAATCAAGGAAAAGTCATTTGTTTGTCCTTTACAAACTAATTCTTCCATTCTCATTTATCACACATATAATTTATAACGGTACCTTTTTTTTTTTTAGTTTGATTACAGGTTTTATTCTTTCTTAATGTAACATAGGATAACTATGTCTTATAATCAATGGCATCTCAAATTCAGTGAAATACAGCAGTCATTATGAACCCGTGGCTGCTGTGATTTCCACTTTCCCTCTTCCAGTCAGGACTGCCTATGCTAACATAGGATCTCTGGATGACAGAGGCTGAAGAGTATTATATATTTTTCTTATATATTTTTATTCCTCTCTTCCTTTAGTCATTCCACCTATAGACCTGCAGGGACTTAAAGAGATTTTCCAAAACTTGATACATACACATGAAGTCACTTCAGATGCTTTTGATGTTCCTCCGTTTATTCTCTACCATATCCTATACACCCAGCAGAACCTGTAATAATGCAGTGCACTTAGTTATGAGTACAATAAATAGAATATACAACTATAAGCAGCTGAATAGAAGGGACCAAATCTTAATTTATCTTTGTATTCCCAGTACTGGGAATATAGAAAATGCTCAAAAAATGTTTGGTGAATGGCAGCTCAAGTGAATGAATAAACGAATGAACGGAGAGAGAGATGTAGAAAATTTTTGTGCTGACTGGGAATTCTAATAGGCAATCTAATATATCTCTGATTACCAAGAGAAGAATGAGGAAGTCAAAAGATGAGGAAAACTAGTACAATCTGAGATTTATAAGAGTATCAATGAGAAAAAATTGTTTCAGTAATGCTTCTGGGTATTCTGTAAAATTAAGGTTGATAATATCTACTGTTACCATAATTTCTTATAGAGAGAGTCAGGTTATAAATTATTCCTTGAATTCAGTGCTAGGAAAATTTTTATCTTACTAAAAGGCTTTGGTTTCTTTTCTTCAGACAATGTGGACGATATATTCCAACTCATTTGTCATCTAACAGCAAAACCAGAATTAAAATCGTGACAAATGCCTAGTAATAGTAACTTCTATTTCTCTTTGTCATTTTTTTCAATTTTATGGTAATTTTGTACTATGTCATATCAGTCTTAACTTTACAATGTTGCTTCAAATTTTCTCTTTTCAAATATAAAGTTATATTAAGTAACTAGCTGCCAAAACAAATACCATACGTGGATTACCTTACAATGGAAATTTATTGACTCATGGTTTAGAGATTAGAAGTCCAAAATCAATTCATAGTTGAAACTTGGGCGAAGATGGTGGCTTAGTGAGGTGTGGGATTTAGTTCATCCTCCAGAGCAGCTAGTATATAACCAGGAACAGAACAGAACAACTGGTGGGGCCACATCAGTGACAGGACACACAGCATACACCACTCTGGACCAGCTGGGCCAGCTGTGAGCCCACCCAGAACCATGAGTTCCCCAACATGCAGCAGCCGGCGCCACTCCCCCATAGGCTGCTTCCCAGAGGGGAAAAGAAAGAGAGTTTACCAGCAGCAGGGGTTGAGCACAACCAAACTCCAATTGTGGAATTAAATAACAAATTCTGACTACTAAAAATAGGCCCCAGCTCGGCTGAACCTGGTGCAGAGGGAGCAGAGCTGACAGAAAAGAAACAAACAAACAAAAACACGTGTTTTTGGATTTCAAAAAGTCTGAATCCTGAAGGAAAGGATGGGGCACACAGGACCTGGAGATATGTAGAGCAACATACCAACTTAAGCTCTCGATTGGCAAACCCAAGGAACAGGGGTCCTGCTCTGAAAAGGATTTTTCCCTTTCGTTTTCCTGGCTGTGTTTCTATGGCTTGACTGCTCTTTGGATACAGCTGCAAGGCTTCTCGGCTCCACTGCATGAGGCATAGGCAGAATTAAATTTGTTTGAGTGTTTGTCCAGAACCTGTGCCTTCCCCAGGAGACGGCTGCGGCCAGCTCAGGTGGAATTCCTCCCTCAAAGAATTCTGACACCAGGGTCTGGAAAAGTAAAGCAATTAAAGCCAGCCTACAACCTCTCCTCTGTCTCCACCACGCCCCCAGCAGGGAGAGTCTGCTGAAGTTAAAGGCACCGCATCACCTTATGCTGGTGGGACCTGCAGGCAGAAAAGCACAGGGCAGGAAAAACACAGAGTCCAGAGACTTCATAGGAAAGTCTTGCAACCTGCTGGGTCTCATCCTGAGGGAAAACTGACACAGGTGACTCTTTCCTCCTGATAGGAGGCCAATTTGGTCTGGGAAAATCTGGCTGGGGTCTATAATACATAAGTAGACCCTCCTAAGGCGGGGTAAAAAAGGCACCATAGAGGGAGGGAAAGAAACAAGAAAATAAGAAGTGAAAAATTCTGATCTGTTAGACAAAACCTAAGCTAAAGGGCCATAATAAGCTAAACTGAATGTCAAAGAACAGATAGAGAACAAAGTAATCCAGAAAGAAAATCCTAGGTAAAAAAAAGTGAAAACAATCTCCAGAATAAACTAATTAAGCTAATTAAATGACTAGACGCCAGCAGAAAATAAGGAATCATAGTATGAAAAGTGAAGATATGGCCCAGTCAAAGGAACAAACCAACAGTTCAAATGAGATACAGGAGTTGAAACAATTAGTTCAGAATGTTCGAACAGACATGGAACATCTCATCAAAAATCAAATCAATAAATCGAGGGAGGATATAAAGAAGGCAAAGAATGAACAAAAAGAAGAAATCGAAAGTCTGGGAAAAAAATCACAGAACTTATGGGAATGAAAGTCACAATAGAAGAGATGAAAAAAAAACAATGGAAACCTACAATGTCAGATTTCAAGAGGCAGAAGATACGATTAGTGAACTGGAGGAGGGACCATTTGAAATCCAACAAGCAAAAGAAAATGTAGGGAAAAGAATGGAAAAATATAAGCAGGGACGCAGGGAACTGAATGACAACATGAAGTGCATGAATATATGTGTTGAGGGTGTTCCAGAAGAGAAGAGAAAGGAAAAGGAGGAGAAAAACAAACGGAGAAAATTATCACTGAAAATTTCCCAACTCTTATGAAACTTAAAATTACAGATGCAAGAATTGCAGTGCACCCCAAACACACAGACCCAAATAAACATACTCCAGGACACCTACTAATTACAATATTAGATGTCAAAGAGAAAGAGAGAATCTTGAAAGCACCAAGAGAAAAGCAATCCATCACATACAAGGGAAGCCCAATAAGACTCTGTGTAGATTTCTCAGCAGAAACCATGGAGGTGAGAAGACAGTGGGATGATATACTTAAATTACTGAAACAGAAAAACTGCCAACCAAGAATTCTATATCCAGCAAAACTGTCCTTCAAAAAAGAGGGAGAAATTAAAACATTTTCAGACAAAACATCACTGAGAGAATTTGTGAGCAAGAGACCGGCTCTGCAAGAATACTAAATGGAGAACTAGAGACAGATTAAAAGACAGGAGAGAGAGGTGTGGAGAAAGTGTAGAAATGAAGACTATCACTAAAGGTAAAAAGAAGGAAAATGAGATATGACATATAAAATCCAAAAGACAAAATGGTAGAAGAAAGTACTGCCTGTACAGTTGTAACACTAAATGTTAATGGATTAAACTCCCCAATCAAAAGACACAGACTGGCAGAATGCATTAAAAAACAGGACCCTACTATATGCTGTCTAGAGGAAATGCGTCTTAGACCCAAGGATAAACATAGGTTGAAAGTGAAAGGTTGCGAAAAGATATTTCATGTAACTAACAAACAGAAAAGAGCAGGAGTAGCTATACTAATATCCAACAAATTACACTTCAAATGTAAAACAATTAAAAGAGACAAAGAAGGACACCATGTATTAATAAAAGGAACAATTCAACAATAAGACATAACAATCATGAATATTTATGCACTGAGCCAGGATGCTCCAAAATACATGAGGCAAATACTGAAAAGAGAAATAGACACATCTACCATAATAGTTGGAGACTTCACTTCCCCACTCTCATCAATGGACAGAATATCTAGACAGAGGATCAATAAAGAAACAGAGAATTTGAAAAACACAATAAATGAGTTAGACTTAACAGACATTTACAGAATGCCACAACAGCATGATACACCTTTTTCTCAAGTGCTCATGGATTATTCTCAAGAATAGAACATATGCAGGGTCACAAAGCAAGACTCAATAAATTTTAAAAGACTGAAATCATACAAAACAGTTCCTCAGATCATAAAGGAATGAAGTTGGAAATCAATAATAGGCAGAGGGCCAGAAAATTCACAAATATATGGAGGCTCAACAACACACTCTTAAGCAACTAGTGGGTCAAGGAAGAAATTACAACAGAAATCAGTAAATATCTTGAGGCAAATGAAAACACAACATATCAAAATTTATGGGATACAGCAAAAGCAATGCTAAAAGAAAATTTATTGCCCTAAATGACTTTATCAAAAAAAAAAAAAGAAAGAACAAATATCGAGGAATTAACTGTCCTCTTGGAAGAACTAGAGAAAAAACAGCAAGCTAACCCCAAAGTAAGTGAAAGGAAAGAAAAAATGAAGATTAGAGCAGAAATAAATGAAACTGAGACCATGAAAACAATCGAGAAAATCAACAAAACCAGAAGTTGGTTCTAGGAGATAATCAATAAGATTGATGGACCCTTAGTGAGGTTGACAAAAAGAAGGGAGAGGATTCAAATAAATAAAATCAGAAAAGGAAGAGGAGACATAACCACTAACCCTGCAGAAATAAAGGAGGTAATGAGAGGATACTATGAACAACTTTATGCTAATAAATTCCACAACATACATGAAATGCACAACTTTCTAGAAAGGCATGAACAATCAACATTGATTCGAGAAGAAATAGACAGCCTCAACAAACCAATCACAAGTAAAGAAACTGAACCAGTCATTAAGAATCTCCCCAAAAAGAAAAGTCCAGGACATGATGGCTTCACATGTGAATTCTACCAAACATTCCAGAAAGAATTAGTACTAATCCTGCTCAAACTCTTCAGGGAAAGCTACCTAACTCATTCTACGAAGCCAACATCATCTTCATACCAAAGCCAAACAAAGATATTACAAAAAAAGAAAACTATAGACCAATCTCTGTAATGAATATAGATGCAAAATTCCTCAACAAAATTCTAGCAAATCGAATCCAGCAACACATTAAAAGAATTATACATCATGACCAAGCAGGATTCATTCCAGGTATGCAATGATGGTTCAACATAAGAAAATCAATTAATGTAATACACCATATCAACAAATCAAAGCAGAAAAACCACATGATCATTTTGATTGATGCACAAAAGGCATGTGACAAAATTCAACATCCTTTCTTGTTGAAAACCCTTCAAAGGATAGGAATAGAAGGGAACGTCCTCAATATGATAAAGGGAATATATGAAAAATGCACAGCTAACATCATCCTTAATGGGGAAAAACTGAAAACTTTCCACCTAAGATCAGGAACAAGACAAGGATGTCCACTGTCACCATTGTTATTCAACAGTGTGTTGGAAGTTCTAGCCAGAGCAATCAGACAAGAAGAAAGAAATATAAGGCATCAAAATTGGAAAGGAAGAATAAAAACTCACACTGTTTGCAGACGATATGATATTATATGTTAAAAACACCAAAAAATCCACAGCAAAACTACTAGAGCTAATAAATGAGTACAGTAAGGTGGCAGGTTACAAAGTCAACACTGAAAAATCTGTAGTTTTTCTGTATACACTAGTAATGAGCAATCTGAGGGGGAAATAAAGAAAAAAATTCCACTTACAATTGCAACCAAAAGAATAAACTATTAGGAATAAATTTAACTAAAGAGACAAAAGACCTATACAAAGAAAACTACAAGAAACTGTTAAACAAAATCACAGAAGACCTAAACAGATGGAAGGGCATACCGTGTCCATGGATTGGAAGACTAAATATAGTTAAGATGTCAATTCTACCTAAATTGATTTACAGATTCAATGCAATACCAATTAAAATCCCAAAAACTTACTTTTCAGAAATAGAAAAACCAACAACCAAATTTATCTGGAAGGGCAGGGTGCCCTGAATAGCTAAAAGTATCCTGAGAAAAAAAAATGAAGTCGGAGGTCTCACGCTACCTGACTTTAAGGCATATTACGAAGCTATAGTGGTCAAAACAGCATGGTACTGGCATAAAGATAGATATACTGACCAATGGAATAGAATAGGGTATTCACATATGGACCTTATCATCTATGGACAACTGATCTTTGATAAGGCAGTCAAGCCAACTCACCTGGGACAGAACAGTCTCTTCAATAAATGGTGCCTAGAGAACTGGATATCCATATGCAAAAGAATGAAAGAGGACCCATATCTCACACCCTATACAAAAATTAACTCAAAATGGATCAAAGACCTAAACATTAGATCTAAGACCATAAAACTGTTAGAAGAAAATGTAGGGAAATATCTTATAAATCTTATACTAGGAGGCGGTTTCCTAGACCTTACACCCACAGCAAGAGCAGTGAAGAAAGAAAGAAATGGGAACTCCTCAAAATTAAACACTTTTGTGCAACAAAGAACTTCGTCAAGAAAGTAAAAAGACAGCCTACACAATGGGAGACAATATTTGAAAATGATATATCAGATAAAGGTCCAGTATCCAGAATTTATAAAGAGATTGTTCAACTCAACAACACAAAGACAGACAGCTCAATTACAAAATGGACAAAAGACTTGAACAGACACTTCTCAGAAGAGGAAATACAAATGGCCAAAAAGCACGTGAAAAGATGCTCAACTTCCCTGGCTATTAGGGAAATGCAAATCAAAACCACAATGAGATATCATCTCATACCCACCAGAATGGCCATTATCAATAAAACAGAAAATGACATAAATAAAAGAAATTCAAAATCAAGGCATTATCAAGGTGATGCTGTCTTCAGAAAACTATGGGCATTCTTGAGTTGGGTGCCAATGATTCTTAGTCCTTGGCTTTTCCTATCACATAGAAATGCATATGGCAGCCTTCCCTGGCTTATTCCCCCTTTCCACTCCCCCCACCACTCTCACTCACTATTCCTAAAAGGTAATAGGATTAAGACCTATTCTGACTCAGCTGGGCCATACCTTAAAGAAATAATCTCATTAAAAGGTCCTACTTACAAGAGTTCTCACCCACAGGAATCGGTTATGTTTAAGAACATGTTTTTCTGGGGTACATAGCTCCAAAACACCACAGAGAGTTTTGACTATGTATTTTTTAAAACTCTTGAAAGAAGTGTTTCCTTTGAACACAGGTGGAAGGGACCTATGGGTTCTTTTCTTGAAAAATGACAAATAAAAATGTTTGTTACAGTTACCACAATTTAAGCATGAGATTTCTCTAAAAAATACATTAACATACAGCCACTCTGGAAAATAGTTTGATGGCTTCTTATAAAAACTAAACGTTCACTTACCAGACAACCCAACAATTGTACACTAGGGCATTTAGTCCAGAGAAATGAAAACCTATGTTTGTACAAAATTTCTACACAAATATTCACTGTAGCATTATTTGTAATAGTCAAAAACTTGACACATCACAAATGTCCCTCAATGAGTGAATGGTTTAACATGTCTGGAACAACCACACAATGGAATAGTACTCAGCAATAAAAAGCAATGTAAGAACTAACGACTATCATTAACTACATAGGTACTACTTGTTTAACAATACCGCTTACCTGCTCCAGCAGCATTTCCCAGCTGGAGATCACTAGGGGTTTAGAAGAGATGGCAAATGTGGGCTGGTACATGTCCAGCCCTTTGGCACTTTGAATTTAATCTTTATAACAACCTGTAAAGTACTATTATTAATTTTCCTGATCAGAAAACCAAACCTCAGACAGATTCAACTGCCTTAAATTCACATAAAAATAAAGTAAATAAAAGGGGCCTGGGACTCAATTGTAGATTTCTAACACCTCTGGTCATTGCCTCACGTAGATCCTAAGCTTCTCACAAGCAGCTCATCTGACCCCAGAAGATGGCCTAACAGATTGTTAGGGAAAAAACCTTATTAGTTCCCATGAACTGACCATCCGGAAGGCCTCAGCCACCTATCACTCATCCTTTATGTACCAGCCTTTGTGAAGCAGAGATTATGCCAGCTGGCTTAGATTCATTTGTACTAGTATTTGAAAGAGATTGTATTAACTATATAATGTTGAGCTATTTTAGGTTAATCCCACTCAAATTAGATCATGACCCTGGGCCACTATGAAGGATTACTGACAGAAAGAAAATATATATGAACAAAACCTCAACTGCCTTCAATTCACATTCAAATCATACCCAATACTCCCTTGCCCCCAACTTGTCACTAATTTCAATTAAAAAGTTAATTTGGACCACACATAAATCAATGTTTAATCATGTGGCCACTAATAAAAACTCTGGGTTCTCCCTGGCAACATATGAAACATGTTTAAACAAGTGCATTCCAATGCATCCAATATTAAACCCCCTGGGTGCTGTCCAAGGTAGGTGTAGGCTATAGTTGGTACCGAGTGACTGAATTCGGTTATCAACATGTAATACAGTTCCTGGCATAGAAGAGGAATTTGAAAAATGTTTGTTGATTTATAATCTGTGCTAAAGTGGGCAATTAGAAAGCTGCTTTAACCAGTTCTTAAATGTACTTAAGTCTAATACTGCTATAATCTTATGCACACTTACAAGGAGCAGACTTAATAGTATTTTTAAACTATTTAAAGTAGTTTTGAAATTGCATGAGAAACAGCTTTGAGTACAATTTTTAAGTCTTAAGTTTCTCCAATGCACCATGTGCAATTATAGACTCAGGATGGAATCTAAGCTATCAATCTCACAAGGATCTAAAGACCATAAAATTCATAAATAAATCGAAAATCATTAGAGTCTAATTTTCAAAGCAACGAAGTATAATTATGATTTGACTTGTTTCTCCACTATGTAGAGCCAAACTTCTCTAGTTATTTAGAAAATCAAATACTAAACTTCTAAAGTCAGGTGGGAAAAATATAAAAAGTTCTCAATCCCAGGAAGATGTCTATGAATGACTTCCCTTCATAGCTTTATCCTAGTTCAAGCTGAGGCTTTCACTCAGAAAATTTATGTGGTTTCTGCTTTTGATCTAGTACTAGATTAGAAAAGTAAAAGTACTAAGTCAATCTTTCCTTTATAAGGTTACTGAGGGATTAAATGAGCCAATCCATGTAAAGCATAAGGACAATGGCTGGCTCAGAGTTCGCATTCAATAAATAGCAACCATAATGATGATAATATGGATAGTGAGAATGAGAACAATGATGATAATAAAAGAAAATCCTTAGGTTTTGTTTTAAATTAAGATAAAACCCACTCTAACCAAAGAAATGCTTAGGAAGAGAACAAAGTCAGCCTACAAGACCAAGATTCATCATACTGGGCTTTTGAGATTTCCTCATATTTTCTCCGAGGCCCTAAGGATTTCCCTGTGTAGGTGACAAGCCAACCCACTCGTGTTTCTCAGGACTGAGAAGCAGCCACCAGGCTGCATCTTTGCAGGTCAAGGTGCAGGAAGTGTGAAGGACACCATAGGGTGTCAGGAAACAGGCCAAACATGGTAGGCCAATGGTACCAATGAGCAGGAATTTTGCTCTTATGAACTAAAAAAATCCATATATTTGCCCCAGCCCCCACCACCCTGACTCCACTACACACAGGTAATCTCCAAAGCTTCTGCTCCCTTAATAACTGTACCTCCCCAACCCCCCTAAATGCTCAACCATATTTCTGCCAACTGACAAGAAGAGCTGTCAGGCTACAAATGAAATCCTGTTTCAGCCTGGCTACCTACAGGATGAGAAGGGAGTTAGTGAGGCAAGAAGAGAACAGAAGACCTCAATAAAAGAAAATCAGCCGTTTTTTTTAAAGTTAGATGGGGAAAAGAGTAAATTGTATCTGATTCCACTTAGAAACATGAAAGGAAAAGAGTCACTCTCTCTGGTAGTTGAGTGAGTTGTCTGGCAGCCTCCTTAACCACAGTTTTGCTTTGTTTTAATCAGAGGAATGTGAAAGGAAGGAAAGCGTTAAACTAGTCAGAGAGGAGACAAAGCCTGGAAAGGCAGCTTCTAACAGTTACTTGTGAAGAGAAAAATGAGGTCGTTACATGCCAACTGCGCGGGTCTCTTTTACTCCACTCACTCATTCATGTTATTACATATTTATTGAGACATTTACTGTAGGTACAAGATATTGCGGGAGCTATTTAGAAGACAGATGAAAAGCAGGGTCCCAGTCCTCCAGGGGATGGGTGGAGTTTTGATAAACAAAAAGGAAGAGAGGGCATTCTAGGTAAAAAAAAAAAAAAAACCTAACTCAACAGGTAAGGGAAACAATGTAGACAGAGGTAGGCAGAAGTACAGAGCGAGTTCTGGGATAGAGAGAGAAATGGAAGACTTCCTTCCACTACTTGCTCTTCTTCTGGCTAACACATGACAATATGTATCATGTTCTCATTGTGTGAGTTCCCTATCCTGGAATTACTACTTCCTTTTAATCACTGCTCTCCTTAACTAATCCAAGTACATCAATCCTCCTGGAGGTAAGAGTTCCAGACTCAGAAGTTTGAATTAGGGGCATTTTTTAAAAATTATGATCTCTCAGTATATCTGGATATTTGCTATTTAGTTGCTTCAGTTGCTTTTAGCAACCTACTATAAATAAAAGGCATTTGGGGTGTTTTGTTTTGGTTTAGTTTCTAAGGGTTTGACCTTCCTCTCTACAGGCTGAAAGGTTCTCTTTTCTTGAGGTCTGAGCAGTTTACAGAGTCTAAAGAAACAATGCAGCAGGCTCAAGAGCTGTGGTTGGGCAGACAGAGCATCCCTCCCTACCAAAAACTGAAATCCCTACAAGATACTAGCAGCACTTGCCACCCCTCTTTTACATTTTATTCTCTCCATAGTACCTATCACTATCTAACCTACTCTATCTTTGCTTTTATCTACTTAATGTCCATCTCCTCTCACTACAGTATAAGAAGACTTTTGCCTATTTTGTCACACCATTGCATTCCCCAGGACCTATAACAATGCCTAGTATATAGCAGGCACTCAATAGTATTTGGTAAATGCATGCTGAATGTATGAATTCTATGGGATAGTTCCAATTCTAAATACCCTATTGTACTGTCCCCCTAAACATCCCCCTTCTTATAGTATATGTTATGTCTTAGTTTGGTAAATATGGTCATAAGGCATGGATTACAAACACATGTTCAAGTGCTTAAAGCAGTTTAATACTTGCTATTTGTTGAGATGCTTAAGCACCATACATACTTAGCAACACCGACCCACTAATCCACAGGGTTAGCAACACCGACCCACTAATCCACAGGGTTACTACACCTATTAATCTGTTTCAGTCGTTAGCTGATTAAAAGAAGCATAGAGTGTGAAAACAGATTAACAGCCTCCTTGTCAGGCATTTTGATTTAGCCACGTACTTTTATACTTTGTACCCTATTTCTCATAGCCTCTTCTTTAAAAGTAGAAGTCTTTCTGGATAGTCAAGTATGCATACATTTTCCCCAGTTCTGCAACTTCTACCCTTGGAGTTTAAAATACATACACCAAGCTTACACCAAAAGATGTTATTAATAGCAGTTTATATATCAAAGTATGCACATCCCTAAAAGGGGAAGGGGGAAGGGAGGGAGTGACAAGAAGGAATATTATTGATCTAAGAAGTCCCTATAAACATTAAGATTAAAAAAAAGAAATCAGTCAGTGAAAAAGTACATCAGAAAATATTAGGAGGACTTCTGATGAAAGCCAGCCCTCGCAGAGGCTGACTATATTTGCAGATGCAAAATCCCCTTATTTCCCCCATCAACCTCTACAACATTAGTTTCTGGTCAAAGAATTAGAGGGGGAGGGAAGACAGCTGTCCTCCTTCCAACTGAGAAAGAAAGCAGCCAAGCAAGAGTTTAAGAACAATGACCTCCTACTGTGAAAGTGTGTTAAGTAGGCTGGTATTGGAATCTCATTTTCTTGCACACAAATCCATCATTGTTCCTTTCCATTTTCTTTTCCCTTTCTTTCCTTCTTCTTTTCTCTCCTCTGACCTATCACCATTACTGTCATCTCATTTAAGTTTTTTAAACCATGATATATTTGTTCAGTTATCTGCAGACTTACAACCTCTTCATCAAATTAGCTGTCATCTATTTATAGTTGATAATTCTGTACAGGGGATCTAATGAAAGTTTCTGAGAGTGATAAAACTAAATCAAATTTTGTACTGCTGTTCTCCACCCAAGAATTGTTGCCATTATCCAATGTGTTTCAATGAGTGTTATAAATATAAATTTTCTTTTAAAGAATGTTATAACTATATATTTATTTTAAATAAGAAAAACCAGGCTGAGCAGCATCAGGAGACAACACTTCTACTTGCTTCACTCTGTACTCTAAGATCACATTACCAGAGAAAAATAAACTTTAAGAGACAAACAGAAAAAAACAAATCTATATAGACACAATAATGACTCTATCAGGCAGGGAATTCATCTATACCTGATTAGCATAATCATAAAATACGTTGAAATATTTTTAGCAATTAATGTGCAAAACCCTGCTCATATGGCAGAAGCTGTCTGCACTCTACACTATCCTATAGCAGTTACTGATTATGGATATTGAGGGATTACAAGTTATCACACAGAGCCAAAGAGAAGTTAGGAAGTTTTGTGTATGTTTCAGTTTGCTAATGCTGCCAGAATGCAATATACCAGAGATGGACTGGCTTTTACAAAGAGGATTTATTAGGTTACCAATTTACAGTTCTAAGGCCATGAAAATATCCAAATTAAAACATCAACAAGAGGATACCTTCACTCAAGAAAGGCCAATCACGTCCAGGATTTCTCTGTCATATGGAAAGGCACGTGGTGATATCTGCTGGCCCTTTGCTCCTGAGTTTCATTGCTTTCAGCTCCTAGTTCCAGTGCCCTCGTCTGAGTTTCTGTCTGTTTCCAACCATCTCCAAATGTCTGTGATTTGGTTTCATCTCTGCTCTCTATGTGGGCTGTTTTAAGAACTCCAGTAAACTAATTAAGACCCACCTTGAATGGGAGGAGCCACATCTCCATGAAATAATCTAATCAAAAGCTCCCACCCACAGTAAGTTTGCCCCCACAAGACTGAATAAAAGAACATGGCTTTTCTGGGTTATACAACAGTTTCAAACTAGCACATTCAACCTGTGGACCCCCCCAAAATATATATTCTTTCCATATATAAAATACACTCATTCTCTCATAATATCAAAAAAGCCTTAAACCATTCCAGTAATAATACAAATAGAAAGTCAAAAACAGTATAAAATCTCATCAAAGTCAGTTACAGGCATGTTCTGTACTAGGCAAAAATTCTCCTCTGGCTATGGACCTGTAAAACTTAGAACAAGTTTCCGCTGCCAATATACAAAGGAGGTATAGTCATAGGATAAACATTTCAATTTCCATAAGGAAGAAACTGAAAGAAAAACAGGGGCCACCAGATCTAAACAATTTCTAAAACCTACGGGGCATACTCCATTAGATTTCAAAGATGAAAGTCATTTAAGAATGACGTTTCATCCTCAGGGCTTCAGAAAGCAGCAGTCCCATCATTTACAAGGGCTTATGCAGTGGTCCTGTTTTCTCCAAACACCAGATGAGGGTTTCAACATTGGGGAATACTGGGGGGACCAGCTTGTTCTCAGCCCCAACCTCCTCAAGTATTTGGGTGGCACCCCAACTCTCTGCCATCTCCAGAGCACACACTGAAACACTTCAGAGCAGTGGCGTGGTGTCCAGGCTCTCCCCAATCCCCAGAGTATACACTCCAACCTCTCTGAGGCCTGAGTGGAAAACAAACACTCTTCCAGGGCAAAAGCGTAAGGCCCATCCTCTGCTTCCAGAGCAAACTCATCCTCTGCACATGCATGGATGGATCTGCCCTCCTGCCCAAGATTTCCTGGCTCCAGACCTTTAGCTTTCACGGTTCTGTCTTTGAAGTAATTTTTTCTTCAATTCGTCCCTTTTCTCTAAACTTTGTGTCATCAAAGACTATACTGGAAACCTTCCAGGAATCCAACACCCATACAAGTTGTGCATACTTATTTATGTCTATCAGGCTTCTTTTGTTTCCCTTGTGGTAAAAGAAGGTAGTCTCATTTTATTATGATGAGCAGTAACTTTTTTAAAAAAAACTTTGCCTTCTAGGATTCACTTTTCACTCCCTTTTTTGGTCTCAGTTTTTGTTTGTATGTTTTACCCCTTTTGAACTCATTTTATTTTCTCTACACCTAATCTTATGTTTTTTTTATATTCTTCCTTTTAAGTATTCTAATCCAACTTTCCTTAATTTAGCATTCAGCTTTATTCACCAAGGATTAGGATAGTGCCTTGAACATAATACACACTCAACTATTGGTTAAATAAACCTAACAAAGAATCATTTGTAGTCAGCTCAGCCAATTGCAGCATTTGTAGATGCTGATGCATGCTAGTTTTCTTTACTCCTGATATATTTACACCATTCTGGGACTGTAAAAATTATTGCTTGAGGTAGGGTAATTTCTATTTGACAACATTTCAAAACTGAAATATGCTTTCCAATTATACTGCTCATGGAAAATTACTATCATGATATTATTTTGCTCGATAAAGCCAGAAAGAAGTTTATTTATGGAGAATAAATAATAAAAACAAAAAAGAGAATTTTAAAGCCCTAAGAACAATTGTATAACATTAAATACCCAAAGCACAAATCAAAATTTGGGGCCCAGAAACAGTCTTGTCTACTATATATCCCTAGGGACTTTTTCCCTCGAGAACCTTGATCATGGCAGACGTTCTCTAAGAACAGCAGTAACTAAAGAAGCAAAAGTGAGAGAAGGTACACAGTTTGGTTTACTCAAAACTATAATTCATAAGCAATTCTTCAGAGCTAGAATCTTAGGATAACTTTTTTTTTCATTAAAAGAACACTAATTTCTTCATACAAAGAATATCTCATTTGATGATTCTCTGAAAGAGTCAACTATTAGGGAAAAAAACTAAGAGAAAAAGATTTTTTTAAAATGATCATTATGTTGGGTAGTTTCTCCTTAATCTTAAATAGCTTACAAATTAACAGTGTTACAAAAAAATGCACATACACACACGCATGTCTAAAGACTGTGCAGTTTGGTGGAAAATCTAAAGATTTTAACAGCCAGATGTCCTCAGTTCTGATCCCACCTTTGCCTCTTTAATGCTACGGCTATCACAAGAATTAAATGAGATTATTGGTAATATACTTAATACAATACTTGACACATACATAATAAGGACCCAATAAATAATACTGTCACTCTTATTAAAAGGAGGCAGTAAAAGAAGCCACATTAAATGCATATTAAGTTTTGTCCCATTCCAAAATTCTGCTAGATTGTGATGTGATTAAAAAATAAGTAAACCCTCAAATACAATGAAAACAAGAAAGATGACAACAACAACAAAAATAGTTTGGAAGCTGGCAAACCTAGGAAAGCTGAGAAAGCTGAATCCTTTGGTCCATTCCAGAACACTTAGTTGCACAGTTTTAAACCAAAATTTCCCATAGAAACCTGCTTATTTATTGTGATGGTGTCATATATGTATCTTAAAGATACATTCCTGTCTTCTTTAAGACATCAGCTAAGAAAATGTTTTGGTTTTTTTTTTTTTAGGATTACATATGAAAACTCTAATTAATTGCTTCAGACAGTATATGGAAATGACACTGGAGACATGGATTCTAAAATATTTCCATTTTTTTAACTACAGAAATAAAAACCATATTATTAGTATTGGATAGAATAGCCAACAAAATGAAATAAATGAGAGTGAGGGGTTGTAAGGGCTTTAAGGATAATAATGTGCTATTAAATCAATTAACCACTGAGTAGGTGTTTCTCAAAGAGCAAGTTAAGCTTACCATTAAGACTTTTGCAAATAATCTTCCAACTTCCTAGTATAAACAACACATACATCTGTGCTGGATGAGGCTGTTGAGTACCCCCAAAAAATATGTTCTTTTTCCTAGTCCAATCTTGTGGAGGCAGACTTATTGTTTGGGTAGGATATTTTCTATTAAGTTGTTTCCATGGAGATGTGACCCACCCAATTGTGAGTGGGACCTTTTGATCAGGTGGTTTCAATGGAGTTGTATCTCTACCCACTCACAGTAGATCTTAACCCACTTACTAGAATCCTTTAAGAGGGAATCAATTTGGAAAAAGCTCAGAGTGGAAACACAGAAAGAAAATGCTCCTGGGAAAGCTGTTTGAACCCAAAAGCCAAAGGACCAGCAGGTACCAGCCACATGCCTCCCCAGCTGACAGAGGTGTTCCAGACACTATAGGCCTTTCTTGAGTCAAGGTATCTTTCTCTGGATGCCTTATTTTGGTCATTTTTATGGCCTTAGTACTGTAAAATTTGTAAGTTAATAAATCCCCTTTATAAAAGCCAACCCATTTCTGGTATACTGCAATCCAGCTGCATTAGCAAACTAAAACACATGTCAAGGGATCAAAACCTAGAGAGGAACAGGGGGAGAAAAAGGTATGTGCTTTGGAAGGTGATTCTCATACACCACACTGCCTTGCCCCTCTGAAGAAGCGCTAGTCTACAAAACAGGTTCTCCTCTCAGTTGTAAAATTCAGGAGCATTCTCTACAATACACTACTGGTAGGAGTATAAATTGGTTCAATACTTTAAAGAACAATTTAGCAATATGTAGTAAAGTTTAAGGAGTGCATATTTTATCACCAAGCAATTTCACTCCTACAAATGTATGCTAAAAAATTCTTACATATATAAACAAGGAATTGGTACAAAAATATTCACAGCAACACTGTTTACAGTACCAAAACATATGTGGTAAAAGTTGTTGCTGTTGTTGTTTTAAGCAAGGGGATAATAAACAGCAAATTTAAATAGTGGAGTTACTACTGGGACTGAAGACAAGGAGATGAAATCAAGGAGGGAAAGATGAGGGATAATGTATTTAATTTCCTACACTAGACAGTGTGTATATGGAGGTTCAATGCATTAAAGTTTACATCCTTTTGTATATCCTTTGTGGGTGTGTGTTTTGAATATCCTTTTATGTCTTAAATATTTTAGCATAAAGTTTTAACCTGAAATAAAAATTCTGAGATTCTCAATAAATGCTGAAAGCATAAAAGCAAATAAACCAAGGATGATTTATTACATTGTTGTACACTTTATCTAAACACATCCGAAGGGCTGGTGAATACCTCTGAGTATGATGACAATGCAATATGTTGTTTCTCAAATCCAACCCCACCCAACTCTTTATTTTACTGTCATTGTTAAGATTACTCCCCACCATCTCTCACCTCAACTACCACTTCCAACTAGTCTGCTCACCTCTTAGTCTTTGCTCACTTCCTGTCTAGACTCTACTTTGTCCCTAGTCCCCTGTTTTAAAACTCTTTTCACATTAAAACACCAACAGAAGAAACTACCTAGTAAATAAAACACTATTGCCATTATTCTAGAATGTTCTTGGCAGTCATGATGGGTTCACGGGTATTCCTTGCAGTATCAGGACATAAATAAACTAATAATACAATGACAATGATGCAGTACGTCATGAAGCAAAGATCATAATTAACCGGATTCTATATTCCTGCGGTCTACTTAAAGAATAACAGTCATTAATAATATTAAAAATGGTGCCAACCTACCTCTCCAGGTTACTCGCCATTCCCTCACAGAGTTTACATGCTAGTGGCACGTTAAAAAAAAAAAAAAAGCAATTAACCTAATAAATATTTAAAACAAACAGTAAGTTAGTAATAATTTATTTACTTTGTTTACTGCCCTGATACTCCCTCTAAATACCCATATGGGCAAGGATTTTTGTCTGCTTTTCATTGCTGTAGTCCCATCACTGAGAACCCTGCCTGACACATATTAGATAATCAATAAAAACTTGCTGAATGAATGAACAATATATGGTAAAATTAAGTTCTCAATAAATGTTAGCTGTCACTGTCATTATCATTTTATCTGTATTGTGGCATTCCCCACTCTTCTTGTGGAAAATGAATTTTGGAAAGGATAAACACTTTGCCTTCAAAAACATGAGAATTCAAATGAAAACCTAGGTGTAGAGTCTAGACCTCCATCCAGTGAACGCTGTGACTTGAAATACTTAGTTTCTTATGCTATATTAAATGAGACTATCATTTTTTTAAAAAATGCCATAATTTGAATTAGACCTATTAAAAATTGTTTTAGAATTCTTAGATTCAGAATAACATTTTTGGCTCCACGTACCATACTTCACTGCTTTCATCTAGCATAACTACAATAAATAGCTTATACTACTGTATTTCTTTTCATCTGCCATTCAAGCTTACCAACAAGTGAGTTAACAGCAATATATCAATCACTTTTGACCAAACTCTAAAGATCAAGGCAAGACTTCTGACAGTTTATCCAAGAGACCAGGCAACAGAATTTAGAAAGTAAAACAAAGGAAGGTTCAGGTTTTTTTGTTTGTTTTATCTTGTTTTGTTTTAATTTTTATTAATAAAATTGATCAGCATACAACGCGAACATTCTTAACATATAAACATTTTATACTTGGTGTACAATCAATGGCTCACAATATCATCACATAGTTGTATATTCATCACCATGATCATTTATCAGAATATTTACATCACTCCAAAAAAAGAAATAAAAAGAAAAAACTCATATATACCATACCCCTTTCTCTTCCCCCTCATTGACCACTAGTATTTCCATCCACTCAATTTATTTTAACATTTGTTCCCCCATTATTTATTTATTTTTAATCCATATTTTTTACTCATTCATATTTTTTACTCATTTTTTAAAAGGGGCATCAGAACAAGGTTTTCACAATCATATAGTCACTTGGTAAAAGCTATATCATTATAAGATCATCTTAAAGAAACATGGCTACTGGAACACAGCTCTACAGCTTCAGGTACTTCCCTCTAGCCTCTCTAATACACCTTAAACTAAAAAAGGGTTATCTATATAATGCCTAAGAATGACCTCCAGGATAATCCCTCGACTCTATTTGAAATCAGTCACTGACACTTTATTTTGTCTCATTTCTCTCTTCCCTCTTTCAGTTGAGAAGGTTTTCTCAATCATGCTGAGTCCCAGCTCATTCTGGGATTTCTGTCTCATGTTGCCAGGGAGATTTACACCTCTGGGAACCATGTCCCACATAGAGAGGGGGAAGGCAGTGAGCTTGCCTGCTGTGTTGGCTGAGAGAGAGGCCACATCTAAGCAACAAAAGAGGTTCTCTGGGGGGGAGACTTAGGCCTAATTTTAAGTAGGCTTAGCCTATCCTTTACGGGGATAAGTTTCATATGAACAAACCCCAAGTTTGAGGGTTCAGCCTATTGATTTTGTTGTCCTCACTGCTTGCGAGAATATCAGGCAGAAGGTTCGTTTTTGTTTGTCCCAAAACATATCAGAAGATACCACAAAATGATAACAGAGGAAAAGCAGTCTGACAAGACCAACGGAAATTGGAAGACAAGGAGAGTAAAATGAACCTAGCAAGTGAATTCACATTTTTAATAGTACAAACTAGCTGTATTTTTCTATAAACTATATATATATATGATTTTTCAGAGTTTTTTAAAAAACTATTAATTGATTTAGTCAATATTTTTATATACAAGGAATTGAAAGAAAATGTAGGGCAAGTGAGCTCAATAACTCAGATGGATATCAGATCAAAAGCATTCCAGTTTACTAGGACTATGACGTAAACACTAGACAAAGGCTTTCAAACAAACACACTATCACAGCAATCTGAGTGAGGTGCTGATTTCACACAAAACAGGTCCTGGACTATTCTTTCCACTAAGTTTATATTCACCAAGAACCTTTCTTAAGATGCAGTTTTGTCTTTGCCCTATAACCTTTCCTTTGTATTCAATAATGCTCTTGAAGATTTCTAAATTTCTTAGCAATCCATGGTACTTACTAGTACTCTTGAATAACTTCGCAACATCTAGCAATATTACCTTTCTTCATCAAATTCTTTCCTCCTTAAGCTTCGCTGGTTTTCCCATGAAATGATTCCCTCTCTCTTTGATTACTCCTTTTCTTCTACCAGCTAACTGATGGTTCCCCAAAACACAGTCTCTTGGTAAACAGACTGTATTCCATGGTTTTAAACAAAGGTCCCACGTGGTTGATTCTCAAATCTCCAGTTCCAGTCCCTATCTCTACAATTCATTCCAGGCTACAGCCAATAAGAGATACTCATGTATCTGGCCAACTGTCTCCTCAATTTAATTATATCCAAAACTAAACTTGCCCTCTTCCATATCACCCCCTGCAATCAAACCAAATCCCTTTCTCAACTTTTCTGTCTGCATCAATGGTACCACAGCACTCTCAGTCACTAAGGCACAGATTTTCAGTCACTTTTGCCTCTTATGCCTCCCCCAGTCCATCAAGCTATTGATATCATTACTCATGGAACCAAAAATTAGGATATGACCTCAATTTTTTTTTAAAGAAAAGTACCAGCACAATAGCAAAGCGATTAAAAGGTAGTTTGAATATTCAAATATTAGGATTTCCCAAATATTAACACAGGTTAAGGACAGAATATCTGAAATAGTTATTCTGTCAAAAATATAAAATATATGGTTATCATACACATCCAATTATTTTCCCCCATCTTAGCAATGCTTGTCTTCGCAACTATCACTTCCTCTAGATTCACCAATACCACTGCTCTAGTTCAGGCATTCATTATCTCATATCTCAACAAATTTTGCCTCGTTTCCAAACCATTTTGTCATCAACTTCTGTCATCTATCTGTGCCTAAAACACAAATTATATTATGTCATTCACTTACCAGAACAATTTTAATGACCCCTTAAAGCTATCATATAAGCCTTACATTCCAGTCTTGGGGGTAGAGGGTGGGGGGCCCTCCCACTTCATATCTATCCTCACAGCTCACAGATTGAAAGCACCTATGCAGCTAAGAGCTAAATGGTGGATCCAAACCATAATAATGGCTTCCTTTACATTTCCTCTCTCTGCTTGTATCTTTCTCTTCATAACTTTTCTTCTTTTCTGCCACTTTCTCAAATTTAATTTCTTTTAAACCTCCTTCTTGTCTGTGCCAATAGCACCAACAGGAATTTCTTATCCCTAATAACTCTAAGAACTAAAGAGATTAACATTCATTATTCTAATCAAGTTACCAATAAGAAAGACTAGGGCATAATAGAATGGGAAAGTGGAAGGAAGGTGACCTTAGCTGGGTAATAACTGTGTATCCAAAGTTCTCATTGCAATTCTAAAAGAAGGTCAGGGGTGAAGCCAAACGAGGCTCTCAGATCTGACCACAGAGGCCTCACTAAGAGATGAGTAGTATACTTGCTGCTATACAGAGTAGCATGAACATAGCTTCTCCCATTACAATTTCCTAGATTTTCCCCTATAGTTCATAAGAAGTTAGACAATGTCCTGAGTTTTCCTTCAATGCAGAAAAATAACAAATTGGGAGGGGGGTGGGGGAGAAAGCCTATTATCAACATCTCAATATAAAACTAAAGAATCTTGGGAAGTATTTAGAATTACTACTCCCATCAGCCTAAGGATATCTTGTCTTTACACTTGGGTTTAAAAAAAAAAAATAGCTTCTCTGTCTTTCTAAAATCTCACATTTAAGCTGAATTTCTTAGGCCATATTTACATCTTTCAAGGAAGATGAATTTTCTTTCCATTTCATAAAATGTTCTGTTTTTCACAAAAAAGAAATGTAACAAGCAATTCTCACTGTACTCACAAGTATTTAAAGCCTCAATCTGAGGTCTATGAGTTTCACCTAAAACTGAAATTGCTGTTGATTGCAGATATATCATACTCACACATACAATACACTCCTTTCTCCCTGTACCTGACACTTTTTGGTGTTAAGAAGGAAGGGAGAATCAGTTTAATTGAAATCTGGATATTCTAAAACTTCTCCCTTCCTTTGCCTCTTCCTCCAACAAAGGAAAAACTGGGAGGTCTATGCAAAAGGGAAGCCTCTATGTATTCTGACAGTATATTTTTGTGAGAATGCAAAAAAAGAAGAGGAGAAGTAAGAGGAAGATGAGTTTCCGCTAACTGTATCATCTGCCTACTCCACCCAGGTCTGTCCTGCCCTGTGCTCCAGGCTGAATCCATTCTGGGGCGATGTCCATTGTTCAGACTCCACCAGGCCCCCAACTGCCCAAAGAGAAAGGAAAGACAGAGCCCTGCAGAGGAGGGGAAGGTGATGAGACATTATTTGGAGAAGAGAGGCAACTTCCTGAACATGGACAGTTATGAGATCTTACGAGATAACTTCTCGTCCCTTCCTTACTCCCTACTCCCTTCCAAATATTTTCTTACTTTAACTCTATTTTGTTATAAGCCAGTTATTGTGTTTTACTGTTTTTAAAAGATAGAAACCCTTGAGAATAAAAATCTCTTTACTATTCCATGGCTCTATAAATAAACTATCTCAAACATGTAAACCAGACTATTGCCCCACTTTACTTGTGGCAGATGTACAGATCTACTACTGGCAAGTAGTCAAAAATTATTGTTTTCTAGAGTAAGGCAGATATGCAGTATATGTAGATTATTTCACTAAGTCAAACTCATTTCCTTCTCTCCTGAATCTATGATGCAAGGGTTATTAGAGAATAATATTTTGGGATTTGAAAAAATATATATCCATTTGAATGCACACATGAAGCTAAACCAATGTGGTTAAATTTGCAACATAAATAATGAAGGGTTGTGGGCACTGTTGTCAGTGTTAGAACAGTGATCATTTTTTTTTTTTGGATCATGAGTGATGTATAATTTTTGTTAAAAAATTTGAAAATGAAAAACAGCCAAAGAAGAAAATTAAAACTACCAAGAGATCACCGTTATTTAATAATTTATTTAAAGATGAAAATCTGTTGCCTCTCCATTTAATTTTGAGAATTTAAAAAAGATTATTATATCCAGAAAACTTGGATTTCTCAAGTTAGTTCATGAAAAAAAATTGCCATTTGGACCTTTAAAAACATCATGAAACTATTTATTAATACCTGAATTTCCAGGTTGCTATGATAAATATCACAAAATGGATTGGCTTAACAACAGGAATGTACTGCTCTTGGTTTCAGAATCTTCCTCCAGGGGGTGGTATCTTTCTGGATAGACAGGAATCCTTGGTATCCTTGGCTTTCCCATTTCCTTTCTCTTCTGAGTTCCCCAGACTTCACGCTTCTTCCCTTTCAAATGCCTCTCTCTTCGTAAAGCCTCCAGTAGTAGGATTAAGGCCCAATCTCATTCATCTGGACACACATCAACTAAAAAATAGCATCATCAAAAGGTCCCATTTACAATGGGTTCTCACCCATAGGAATGAATTAAGAACATATTTTTTTCTGGGGTGCATTACTCAACCTACCAGAATACCTAAATGGATAAAAGGAATATGTTTACAGAATATTTAAGGGACATCTTAACAAAGTCATTATGTCCTTAAAGGAAAAATACTATATAAATAAAGTCATTATAAACATCATCTATTTTCTTATAAAGTTAGTAGGTTCTTTCTCACATTCAGGTTTCTTTACTTTCTTTTAAATACAGCCATGTACTATGGATACAGAACCCAAATTTAACATTTGCTACCTGTAATCACAGTGTTAGAAATCCTGGCTAGTAGTCCCAGTTCCTGACCTCACACACTAAACACTTCCTCTAAAACCAGACTTGCCAAGCAGTCCCACCCTTCCAGGGACTAGAAGAATGGCCTGATCTTTTCATAATCCCTCTCAATCACAGTCTCTCAGAAGCTCACAGACTGAATATGCAGGGCCCCAAAGGAATAATAATATCAGACTTTTCCTTGGAAAATCATGCAGTGTATAACTATACAGACAGAGAGCTTCTCCATCCCTGTCATTTCCAAACAGCAAGACAAAACCACACCCACAAATACAGCCTCCATTGAAGTATCCAGGCACTCTTGTCCCAGAATGCAATGCTTGAGTCCTTCTGATATAAAGTAGGCATATTGTTAATCTCATTTTATGAAGCAGGAAAAAGGAACAGTTAAAATGCTTTGCCTGAAGACACTCAGAAATCAGTGCTAAAGTCAAGAAAGAGACAGTTAAGAAGGATCAAATTCCTCTTTTTGACCCAATTAATGCAAACATTATCTTTAAAATAGAAACACAGGAGGGGAGAAAGAACAGTGCTTGGCAGGAAATCACCACCAAAATGCCAAATGTTCACATTACTTGGACAAATGCCCAGTCCTTAGGCTCAAAGACATGAACATTTTCAGGCAGGTAAAGGGCAAGGAAGGCACCAAATAAATGAGGTGAGAGAAAAGTGCCCTCATCAAGGCCTGAAAAGTAGGATCAACTTTGAAGAAGCAACAGCAATTCCACATTCTAGGAGATAGTGCTTTGAGACTCAAGTAATGAAATGCCAGAGGGTCTGGCATGTCCTAGGTGTTTACAAATGCTTTCTTCCCTCTTTGCTCAAGACAGCTGCACTCCTTACGGGCTGATCTACTATCTTGTGACTGAAAACAAACATTTGTGGTGTTCCTACTAAGTGCAAGGCACTGAGTTACAACTCTGAGGGAGCTGCGATGTAGAAGTGTCGGACAGCTTTTCAGCAGTCTTCCAAGTAGAAAATCACAGAGCCAGAATCCAGAACCAGGTCTGCCTAGCTCTGACTCTTCCCATTCTTCTACTGGGCTGACATCACCCTAGAAGACTCAATTTAGAATGTTCAGCTTAAGTTCATTAACTGAGAAAGTTCTCATTCACAATATATTAAAACAGGAGTTGGCAAATTTTTTCTGCAGAGTCAGAGAGTAAATATTTTAGGCTTTGTGAGCCACATAGGGTTTCTGTTGAATATTCATTTTTATTTTCTCTTACAACCCTTTAAAAGCATAAAAAACCATTCTTAACTTGTGAGGACATACAAAAACAGGCTACAGGCCATAGTTTGTCTACCCATGTGTTAGAACACACATCCAAGCATGGCTCAGTGGTTCTGATGGGTGACATTTGCAGCACTGAATGTCTTGATTTACTACAATGCTTTTCATTTCAGGATGAGGAGAAAAGAAGGGGATAGAAGAGCTAGTCATCCAAGCTAGTTACTTCATACACATTCCATTTCAGTACTAAGTAAAGAGTAAGGAATAGCATCCCTTTACTCAGACCCCTTTGTTAGAATAGTTTTAGAAACTATCAGACACTTATTTCATTTATTTTCTCTTCCTATTTCCATTTCTTTGCATATTCCAACTTAAAAATTAATCTGTCACCAAAAATCAACGCATTCTGTAGTCTAATTAACACTAATTTAGAGGGCCATAATATAATGAACAAAAACCTAATGAGGTTTGAACTGACCATAGGCTCTTTCAAAATGATCAAAGGCCTTTGGGATTCTATTATTTGAAAATATTTTTCATTCATTTTATGACACTCCTTAAACAGGCTTCTGAACACTCCCTACAACTTACAATAACCATCAAGTCAACCTAACAGATGTTACAAACTGAAACCAGTTCATCTGATACGCTAGAGCACATAATGGGCATTTTAAATGACATTAAGATTGTGCTGTGCAAGGCAAAATAATCTATAATTTATGACCTCCTTAATTTTCTCTTTAGATACTGAACTTGCATCCAGGATTTGCTCACTGTCCATTTATAAGCAAATGCTGCAAGGTACCCTGTCAGTTGCCTTCATCTGGGCATTATGACTTTAGCACCAGGTCCAAGTGTCTCTGGTTTAAATATTTTTGACTCTGCTGATTCATGTCCCAGCTGCTTGGTAGCTACAGAGTGGAAAGAGAAGATAGCCACTAGGGATCAATTTAACTGCAGCAAATACTATTTTCATTGCCAAACTAAACAAGCTGGAAACCAGAAGACTCCAGATTCCAAAGGCCAGTACACCTTAATTCACAAAGCTGCAAGCAGAACCATACAGTCCATTTTACAGTTAAATATATACTGGTCAATTTCAATCACAGGAATAGCTAGCTAGCAATTTGGGACAAAGTGAAAACCAATAAAAGCTGCTCCCTTCTTGGATTTTGCCCTTTCCATCCAATTGCTTAAATCCCTCTTGAGGAAACCCATGAGAGTCAGGAAGAAGACCTGGCCCAAGACCTACTAACACAGGTAATATAGAGGCTGGGAAAGTGTCCAGCTGCAAAAGCTAAATACAGAGGTGTAGTAGCCAAGCAAGGAAAGTGTTGTTCTATGTACAAAGGGCATGGCAATGTCAGTCATGATGCAAGACATCAAAGTAGAAATAGCAGAGAAAGGAAAGAAATTATGTTGTGAGTACCTACTTAGGGCTTAGAACTCTGCTAGACATTATATATATATATATATGTCTAGAAAATAAATGAAATAAATGCCTGATAGTTTCTAAAACTATTCTAACAAAGGGGTCTAAGTAAATGGTTGCTATTCCTTACTTTTTATTTAGTACTGAAATGGAATGTGTATGAAGTGACTAGCTTGAATGACTAGCTCTTCTATCCCCTTCTTTTCTCCCCATCCTGAAATGAAAAGCATATACATATATATATAATCATAATAATCATACTCATATATAGTTATCACAAACTTGTAAGATAGTAAATAGCATTCCCTTTTTACAGTCGAAGAACTGAGACTAAGGGAGAAATTTACCCACAATCACACAACTAAAGAAGTGCCAGGCCTGGAATTTGAATTGCATCTCAAATCTGCCTTTTTCATTCCACCAGGTTTTGTCCCCTATGGAAGAAGTACCAAAATTGAGCACAGAGTGGATGGCATGCAGGAGTCAACAGGTAGGTGGTACCATAAGCAGCAGAGCTCCAAGCTCAGTCCAAGCTCAGGCCAGGACTCTGCAATCCCATGGGAGAACTAGCAAGAGTATTCCAGGACACAGGCGCCATAGCTGCTATTGACATTGTATCTGACACAACAATCATCCCAAAGTCAGCTCCCAAGGCCCAATGCCATCAATGCAAGACTAGAAACTAGTATACAAAGTGGTGAGGGGGGAGAGCTGAGACTCAAATGACACCATGGGAATCCAAGGTAACCTGGACCTCAACCGCTGGCTAAGGGGTTGAAGCTGTTTAAATATTCTGTGTTGGCTTCAGATTGATCTGGGAATTAAGTTGAGCTTTCAGGTGAGAAATGCACTGTGGAGGAAAGGGGTGTAGAAGCAGGGATTATGAGATAGGGGCTAGAGATTTTTTACATCAGGGCCATGGCAAATTCAATCAACTTTCCATTTCTTCTTCTATCAAACTGCAAACATGGCAATGCTGATGACCTTCACAGAAGGCTAAATCTCCACAATCAAAGGACAAGGGAAATCAGGATAACAATCTAAGCAACACAAGTAAATAAAACCGTTCTGCCAGAATTAGATCAGAATCTTCTATTTCCAAACAGCAGCTTCATGCTGACAGAGCTGAGCCTAGGGAGCAGATTTTGGGAAGAACGCAGGTGCCAGGCAGGCCGATATTAGCAACCAGCATCCCTCCCCTGCCCTTGGTGCCAGCATTCTCACTTTTCTGCAGGATACTACTGTCACTGCTTCCTTACCTAAGTCCTCTAATCAAATGTGTGAAGCCAGTTCCCAGATCATGTGAAACAGAAGGGAAGGAAGTTGGCAGCAGGAACAGTGAGCAGGAGGACAGGAATCCAGGAGGGCAGAATGTCCCCACTAGTGACTTTCCTCTCCTCCCCAGAAAGAAAGAGCTGCTCTACAAGTATAGGGGGGTGGGAGTGGAGGAGGCAGAAATTTAAAATTCAACCTGATTCATTAGGCTATGAATGTGAAAAGAGATCTGGCTGAGTGCGCCAGACTGACTGGATGATTAATCAGTCCCCATTTTCTGCTCTGTGACAGAAGCCACTGTCTCAAGGCATGTAATTATATTCTGAGCGTCCTCAGGTACCAGAAGGTGACAGCCACTCTGGGCAGAGCTGCAGGTCTGGCCCTCCTGGGCTCGCTGCCGCTCCCTCCAGGTCATGTGACGCCTCTGCTCTCGCCTGGGAACGAGCCAGCTGGTGTCCAGGGGTGGGGCAGGAAGATGGAGCCTCCTCTGACAGAGCTGAGATCACATTAATGAGATTCCAGCAGCTCTCCTACAGCCCAGCATCCCTCCTCCCCAAAGGAGGAGAATCCCGCCCAAAGGGGAAAACAGAGTTGAAAAGGCAAAAAAACCTTAGGAAATCTAAAATGCTACACCCCCCCAAGGTACTACTGCTGGATGACATCTAGGTAAATCAGCAAGATAAATGGGCAGTTTGGAAAAGATCATTTGTTTCAGATACAAAAGATTAATTGGAAGAGATTTTCCAATTTTGATGATAAAAGAAATCTCAGAAAGTTTCTGATCTGGAACAGTCAGTAGTTAAGTCTTCATAAAGCTCTCCAAGAAATGAGAATACACAATTAATACCACTGTTTTAACAGTATTTGTAAATAAGAAATGATTCTTTAGAAATAACCTCTAACAGTCCCTTAATTTTAAACCAAGCCTATTAACTCATTCTCAATGGAAACAAAATTTAGTTACCGTATACAACAAAATGCCCATACAGAAATTTTCTCACCTCTGTCTGCTTTTTTCCAAAAGAAAGATAATCCTAATTCATAAATTTCCTCAACTCTTTTACTATTTTCATTTTTCTCTGAACCCTCTCCAAACTAACTAGGAACTTAGGACAGATTATTAGATAACGCAGCTAGTGATAGTTTTCACCAAGGCAAAACTGCTTTTACCCCAAGCACGTGTTCCACACCAGACACTAGTTATTATTTCAATTTTGTTTGTCTATTTTCCAACTAGCAATCCCAAGATAAAACAAGCAAGAATATGTATGCACACACAAACAAAAGGGTTAATGTTGAAATCTCAACCAATGCCTAAGCTAATCTGTACAGTACCTGAAAAAAATTCTTTAGAATTTTAAATCAAAATGCAGCAAGGTGGAAAATGGCATGTAACTACACAATATAAACTACCAAAATTATAAAAAGCTACTAATGTACTGCATATGACATCACTGATTAGCTACTTGTTATTATAATGGCCTGCAGAATTGTCTGACTGTTACAGGAGAAAATGATTTCTTAAAGATAGAATCACACTTGTTTAAATATCCCTGTGCTAACAAAATTAAGTAAATATGTTCATCCCAAGTGGATTTTCCTAAAATCATCACCAAATGTTCTAATTCCAAACTACAACGAGTTGCTTTTCTTTTTATTACCTTAGTAAAATACCTTAGACCAGTGGCTCACAACTTTCACTATACATTGGAATCACCTGGGAGCTTTAATAACCGACTGATGAAAAAAACAAACAATCAAACAAAAAAAGACGACCGATGCTTGGGCGGCACCCTCAGAGATCCTGATGTAATTGGTCTGGGATGTAGTCTTGAGATCGGGATTTTTTAAAGCTCTCCAGGTGATTCTAAAGTCCAGCTAAGGCAGAGACCACTGCCTTGACAGTATTAAACATATCAATTAAAAGAATTTACGAGCCTACCAAGTGTGAAGAATTATGAGTCAAAGAGTAAACAGGAAAGTGTGGGACAGACCCTGCTATCTTCATCTCAATCTAAAGAGGAGAAAGGCATGTAACCAACAGTTAGCATGCAGTGTGCTATGTGCTATCATGGATGTACAAACAGCACTGAAGGGAGTGCCACAGAAGGGAATCTGATACAACAGAGCAGAGAAAGGGGGGTGTTAGGAATGGTGTCCCAAATACCACAAACAAGGTAAATCAAAACTAAATAAGAGTCAGCCTGGATGAGGAAGTGAGAGAAGGCATTCAAGAAAAGGGACTAGATTGTGCAAAGGTCCAGAAGCAGGAGAGCATGGCCCATGGTGGGTACGGAAAGGGGATGTAAACACAAGGGAAATGAGCCTGGAGAGGTTTTCAGTGTGCCTAGGGGGCCAGACTGGTCATGTAATGGACCAAGTAGGCTGAATGTAAGGCCACAGTTGGTCAGGCAAACTGCCCAAACGAAAGTGGGGGTAGAAGGAGTGGGAATGAGGGCCCAATATTGACACATCTTCCAGATTTTCAAGGGATGCTGAGAATCTAGCTCTTAGGTGAAATTTACAGGTTCTTAAATGATGAGCTGGCCAAATAAACAGGTCTGCAGGCCAGATTCTGCCTATGGGTTTCAACTATGGACTATACTTTTTCTCTACATTATGGAAAACTAGTGAAGAATTTTAAAGTGAGGGAAGAGGGCATACATTTTAAATTCAAGCACATTTTTACATAAGTTGAAGGGCAGCATTGCAGATAGTAATCTAACAAAACCAGTAATACAAATCATTCTCCGCCCAGTAATGCTATTCCTTGTCCTTCTAAAGTGCATATCTGCCTCATCCCTCACATTTGGGACATTGACTTTGGGGAAGAGTTGAGTCAGAACCCAAATGGAGGAAGGAAAGTCCTCTCTGGGGTCTGGCATCTAGGTTCTCCCCATCTGCTTGGGCAGGGCACTGGAAACCTCTCCAGTTCATTTCCCTCTTGTGTTTACATCCCCACCTGTACCTGTAAAGATCAACTTGCAGGGGGCACCATGGAGCCATGCTCTCCCACCTCCGGAACTTTGTACATTCTAGTCTGTTCTTGAATGCCTTTTCCCACTTCCTTATCCAGGCTGACTCTTATTTAGCCTTGATTTACCTTGTCTGTGGTATTTGGGACACCATTCCTAACACCCCCCTCTCTCTGCCCCATTGTATTAAATTCCCTTCTGTGGCACTCCCTTCAGTGCTCTTTGCACATCCATGATTGCACATAGCACACTGCATGCTAACTGTTGGTTACATGTCTTTCTTCTCTTTAGATTGAGGTTAAGAAGCAGGGTCTGTCCCACACTTTCCTGTTTTCTCAGTGACTCAATTAGTTCGGAAATCAGGCGCCTAACTTTTTCATTTCTCTGGTTCAGGCAGCACCTTCTTTTAACTGTATGGGAAAAAACAATTTGGCAAATGTTAAGATGCAGGTAGAGACCACATTTATTAAGTTTCAAGGTGATGAAAATCACAATCAGATCTGAATTACGTATGCGGGTGGAGGACAAGGAAGGTGATCTAAAATCACAGATGATCTGTCAAGCTGGGCTAAGGCTCTAAAGCCCTGGACAGCAATCCTCTGCTAAGCTGGGAACACAACCAGCTGCCCAAGCAGGACAGCCTGACAGCAGAGGGGGAGAACCTAGATGCCAGTCCCCAGAGAGGACTTTGCTTCCTCCACTTGGGTCCAGACTCAACCTCTTCCCCAAAGTCAATTTCCCAAATGTGAGGGACGAGGAAGATACGCACTTGAGAAGGGCAAGAAACAGCATTCATTTCTGGGGTACACTCCAGGTAACTATACCCTCAACACAATGATCAGTTGTTAAATGCTGTAGAGACCAACTGCAATTGTGAACTGTCTAAGAAGTTTGTATCACAAGACAAAGCTGGAGTGTTTATTAACCCCACACGGCAAACAGAGCACTTAGAAAGATTCTTACAGTCTGTAAAAAAGGACTTGGCTTAAATTTGGCAAAGGAATATTTCACATAGTTACCTATATACAAAATTGGGAAATAAGAATATTTGCATGACCTCATAGATTTGACTGGTGGGGGGAGGGGGGGGTAGCAGGAAGCCTAAATTAAAAAATGGGCAGTGATAAGGAAGACATCATAAATATGTAGCAACAACTGATTCTCAAATCAAATAGACAGAAATATTGTCCAAAGAAAGACAGACTATTGGTAAAGAACTAACTGCTTGGTTTTTTTTTTCCCTTCAAGTTAAAAAAAGAAAAAGAACGAAACATATAATCACTATGTCTGGTAAAATGCCTGTAGTCTCTACATGTCATTTCTAATTTTAGATATGGAAATGGAATTCTCCCAGGCATTCTGACTTTCAAAGAGGGGTTGTTGAACTGTGAGATACTAGAATCTCTGGGAGCTTGAAATTACACAATAACATTTATAATTCAGCAAAAACAATGGTTCTTTCTTTGTGAGGGAAGAGGCTGTTTAAAAGTTAAATTACATTTATCAATCACTAGGCTAAGGATCTCTCAAATATTTTTAACTATTAAATATTATGTAAACTCAAAACAGCTATATCAGAGCACTATAGGCAGAGAAGGGAAAATACCTTTTGAAGAACATGAAGTCTCAAAACTTAGTGTGGCCTCCAAACGATCTAATTGATAAACGAAAATTCAAGCAACACTTGAAGAAATTAACTGAGCTTTCTCCTCAAATTAGCTTCATTTCCCACCAACTTAGCCAGAATCCTGTAGAAACAGCCACTGCATAACAAGAACCAGAGGTCATGTGCACTGGACTGTGTATAGATATCTACAGTCGAATTTCAGATACAGTTTCAGAAGAAGAAAGGAGTGGTCCCTCTCGTCTGGTTTTGATGATGAGTACAGACAATAAGGCTATAGTCTTCCACGCTTTGTTTCCTAGAATACCACATGTGAAATGAGAACTGCCTTGGTGGTGGGGGCCCAGATTAAAATCAGTTGTGAAAATTAACATTTTAAGAAGGGCGAACTGTGGTGTATACATATGATAGAATGGGCGTTGCCCAAATATCCCTAAAGAATAGGAGAAGTATCCAGGGAGAAGGAGGAGTCATAGCAGAGAAGATAGGATTTAACAAATGAGTATGACTGCTGAATCATTATGTTGAATTGATATTCCTTTTAGTCTCCAATGTCTTGGAGCAGCTAGAAGGAAATTTCTGAAATTGTGGAACTGTAACCCATACCATATTTGAAATTTGTTCTATAACAACTTGCTAAAATGTGCTTTGAAATTTATTACTTTTTTGTATATATTTCATAATAAATAATGTTTAAAAATTAAAAAAAAAAAAACCTTAGTGTGGAAAATAGATCTCCATCCCTCAACTGTCATGCATAATTAAACAGCTAAATAAAAAAATAATAGCAGAAAAATCATTAGAAGAGGCTTTTTTCAGGAAGAAAATAGAGTCACCACAGTGAACCCATAAAGCATATACATATATTAGAAAAGTATGTATCAATAACATGAATATTTTTCATTAGTTTTTATTCTAAACTTGCCTATCATACTATTTTAATTTTTTTCTTGATACAGAAATTAATACTTGTGCAAAATTGCCAGGATTTCTTTAAGTATGGCAGAAATACTTAATTTTGGACTTATTCAAAGAAAATGTAATTTTGGTTAAACAAATCATCAAATGGCTGGTTCTGCCAAGGAGAAAGGCCTGGATTAGAGATGCCACATAGGGGAAGTAGGAAAAAAATAAGTACAGGATTGCATATTGAAAAACAAAACAACCTCTTTCTACAGCCCCTGGATCTCCCCATGCATATTTTATACTGAAGTGTTGAGCTCTACCCAGCGTTTCACTTTTATACCGCAGCCAGACCAGCTGGCCAGCACTATCGTCTATTTTCCCCTCTTTGTGCTTCTCAGAGAGTTCAGGGATTTTGTAGTTAATCCAAGAGAATTTTGCCATTCTCTTTCCTAACAAAGTCCACGTTCTACTTCCACAGAGCCTATAAAGCCACACCACTGCTATGGGTAGTAAGATTTTTTTTTTACTTTAAAAAATTTTAATTATGTCCACTGTGCTGGTTTGAAAGGATGTATGTCCCCTAGAAAAGTCATGTATTAATCTAAATCCCATTTCATAAAGGCAGAATAATCCCTATTCAATACTGTATATTTGAAACTATAATCAGATCATCTCCCTAGAGATGTGATTTAATCAAGAGAGGTTGTTAAACTGGATTAGGTGGCGACATGTCTCCACACATTGGTGGGTCTTGATAAGTTTCTTGAGCCCTATAAAAGAGGAAACATTTTGGAGAATGAGGAGATTCGGAGAGAGCAGAGCAGAACAACATAGCCACGAGAAGCAGAGTCCACCAGCCAGCGACCTTTGGAGATGTAGAAGGAAAATGCCTCCTGGGGAGCTTCATGAAACAGGAAGCCAGGAAAAGAAGCTAGCAAATGACGCCATGTTCTCCATGTGCCCTTCCAGATGAGAGAGGAACCCTGACCATGTTCACCATGTGCCTTTCCAGCCAAGAGAGAAATTCTGACTATGGTCGCCATGTGCCCTTCCACTTGAGAAAGAAATCCTGAACATCATCGGCCTTCTTGAACCAAGGTATCTCTTCCTGGATGCCTTAGATTGGACATTTCTATAGACTTGTTTAAAATTGGGACATTTTCTCAGCCTTAGAACTGTAAACTAGCAACTTATTAAATTCCCCCTTTTAAAGGCCATTCTGTTTCTGGTATACTGCATTCTGGCGGCTAGCAAACTAGAACATCCACTTATATTACCAAAACAGTGTCTTTGCTTTTGCCAAGATGCAAGTGAGATTTAAACAAGGACTCTGTGACTGTCTAAAGCCCACGCTCTTTCTGCTATACTACATTGTCCTCTAGTGTGATTTTATTAGGCACATTTAGAATTTACAGTATAAATAATATGTGTACATGTGTGTATCCATATCCATGTTTTCCTAAATGCCTTTGCCACTCACTTGCTTCAACACAAGATCACTGGGAAGGCTGAATGAGACAGCAAACATGAAGTACTGGCACAGGGCTCAATAAACATTAGGGTTCATACTAACAATCACAGGAGATCCTGTTGCCACAGCTTTTAAAAATAATATAATTCTAACACAGGGTGAATTGCTCATCTGCACAGGATCACATCTTTATGCCACCATTCTGAACTCCAGCTTATAGGTCTCTAGTACTTACTTAGGTGGCTGACCACAGCCTTGCCCTAAGCAGACCCTTCTCTCCTGATCACAGGACCAGGCTCCCAGAGATCCAGGCAATCACAGATCCCAGAGAATACCTGGTGTGGAGCAGGAGCTCCAGGAAGATTAAAAAAAAAGCAGGGTGACACTATGTGCTTTCTGAAACATTGTGGTGTGGATAAGACAATGATGAGCCCTTTACGATGTAAAGATTAATTTAGACTGGAATTTAGTTACTAGGACAGCACATGTGAAGTGGGAATACAGGGCAGAACCTGGGTTAGCCACAGAATGCCTTTTGTGAGGTTATAAGCAAAGTACTTCTAAAGCACAGGACAAGGTTGGGGGAGAAGGATAGGCTAGCTTTCCCAGTGACCAAGGCAATGGAGAGGAATAGATATACCCAGATTAGACAGTGACTGAAAATAAAAAGAAACTGGTAGGAGAGTTGGAAATGACCATATAAATTTAAACTATGTGTGTCACTGAGCCAATTAGGATTGAGCAATGTGAATCTATTATATTATCTAGTCTGTAGATAATATAAACCCCAAAACTTCCATATACTACAAAAAGTCTGTACATTTTTAATTAAAGCAGGCCAAGATGCTGTGGTAGAGGGAAAAATAGAAAAAGAGAAATGCACTGGAGGCAGGGGACAAAGTTTGGAAAGGGGAAAGAAAGCTGCAGAAGTGCCCACATAAAGACAAGTCCCCAGTAACCAGTGATTCCCCTGTTGGAAGACTGTGTTATGCCAAGCTTCATCACATCAGCATACAAACTGCTTGGCACATGGGGACAAACACAGTTTAATCATTTACTGATGTACATAAACTTAGAAAATATAGGTGGGTTCTACATTAAACACTCCCCACTGTGTGACCTGTGGGCTGGTAATCTCAAATTGGACAGTGTTCTCTGTCCCAGGTTGCCAGAAATACAGTATTACTACTTCTTCAGTCCTGCACAATATAAAATCCACTTATTTAACAAATTTTGCTTTGTTCCAACTGCAAAATACCCTTCAAAGCAAAGGTTTTATGTTCATATTCAGAAAAGAATGAGTTTGGCCCTAAAATGGAAATCCCTCCCAGATAAAAATCATCAGTGTTTGGGATAGTTTAAGCACGTACAGTAAATAACCAGGGTAAATATTTTTGCTTTCTCTCTCATCATTATTAAAGGGGAAAAAAACTGTCTCTTGACTACTGGTAAACATTTAATATGCCTCATCATTCCCATAGTGAAGAGACCTATTTATAGTTCTATATTTTCATAAATAAATTGTGAAAGTTTACCTATAACAAAATATAACACTCTCTGAACAAGCATTATATCGATAATCAATAGAAAATGAAATTTTATTTAGTCTTATTTTTTCAAGAAACACGAAGTAAATTGGAGCATATAAAAAATACATCTTATCAAAGTTTTAATATTTAAAAATTTGTTAAAACTGTTAATCATTGTTCCCTATCTGAAATAAAAATACAGATAATAATATGTGAAAGCCATAAAATTATAAGGATATCAGGCATTCCTGTTTTTAGAGGATTTTATTAATCCAAGAAGGTGTAGGTACAGAATCAGAGGTCAAGTACTAGCAATTAGGGCAGAAATAAAACAGCCTCTTAGGTGACAGTTTTCAAAAAGATACATGACAAATCACCTGACTGGCAAGTATCATCTCCAACCTTATTTATCATCAGAATTGTTAAAATTAAAATGACCAAAACTGATTGTTTAACTATAGCATGCTATTGTTTGACAGAAAACAAAGACCTCTTTAAAAATCAAGTTAGGTAGATTTCACTCCCAGCAGTGAACTGGTTTTTGGCCACAAAACATCTCAATACCATTTTAGGTATTGAGAAAATCTACCTCAAATATTGTGTATTTTCAAGTTCTCCATAAGAAAAGTACTAAAGATTTTGACAGTCAGCTGAAGGTCACAAAAGACTGATAAAAGTAGAACATAGGTCTCTTCCTGTTTTCCCAATTCACCACACAACAGTGACCTACAGACAAGAATGTTAATGATACAATTAAAAGTTCTCTAAAACGAAAACTATATAAAGGAAAAAAGCCTCAGAAGAAATCATATTTAAATATAAAACACTGTAGGCTAAAAATGGTCACCTCTAAATTGACTAATATTCTGAGATGACAATAAGAGACTGTTTAAATCATTTATTTTTAAAATCAGTACACACAAGTTTTTCTTGGAAAATGTAACATGAATATACAATAATGTTCATTTACTCGTGCATTCAACAAATGTATATTGAGTACCAAACGCAGGTCAAGTACTGTCTCAGTCTCTGAGGATACAGCAATTAACAAAGAGTGGCCTGACTGTATGATGGTTATATTCTAGTGGGGAGAGACAAATGATACACAAATAATAAGGCATGGGGAAAAATAGTATGAGAAAATGGAAGGTTAAGTCCTATTTTATATAAAGTAGTCAGAGAAGGCCTCCCTGAGAGGTGACATGAATAGACCTAAAGGAAGTAAAGGAACAAACCATGTTGGTATCTGGGGGAGCATGTTCTTGGCAAATGCAAAAGCCCTGAGGCTAGAAGGTACTTGCTTTGTTGAGGATTAGAAAGCCTGGCAAAGTGAGGGGGTGGGGGGTGGGGGGATGGTAGGAGATGAGGCCCTACCTTACTGTATATTCCAGACTGTCCCATGTATTTGGAATTAAGTAGCTGCAGTAGGTAAAGGATAAGAAAGGAAGAGAGTGATAAGACAGAAACCATACTTTATTAAGGTCCCACCAGTGCTAGATAAAGGACATTATCTCATTTAATCCACACTCCAATCCTATGAAGCAGGCACTGTTACACCTGCTTTATAGATGAGGCACAGAGAAATTAGGAGACAGAACTAGGAAGGGACAGAATGAAATTTAAAAGCAGATCCTCTGACTCTAGAGCTCAAACCCTTAGTTACTATGCTCCTCTCCTTCCTTGAGATAGCCAAAGGTACCAGACATAAAAGGGAGAAGATTTAAACTAGCTGAAGACCCACAAAAGAAAAAGTGAAGTTATGTAGCTGATCCCCTGTGATACTTCTATGTATACATTCTTCTCAGGGTTTCTTATTTTTTCAGACTACCCAAAATAAGACGCTTAACAAGAATTCACGTAAAAGATACCTTCAAAAGTGGGGGGTGATAAGCAGACCAGGAAAAGAGGTAGCAGAGATTAAGCCCAGAAATACTGGTCAAAGACCAGGCCTTTCATTCCACTCCCCAGCCCACACCCACATCTCCCAACCCTCCCCAGAAATAACACATGCATCCCAGAAGAAGTGCTATAAATATGAGAAGCCAAAAGAAGACAATGGAGACAGGAGGTGCTTGTGGGTTTTTTCTTGCTTTATTCCATTTTTACACCAAGGGATTCAAGCAAACGTCATCTAACTTTGTCCATAATGTGCATAAAATGTTCAAAGAATGTAGAGATTAATTCTTTTAACTAATTCCAGGCCAGCAGTCCCAGGTGGGAGAAAATAAAACACTTGGGTTTTCCTAGACTCCCAGCTTTGAATTGGGAGGAGGTGTTTGAAAGAAGTCCCTGGTTGCAGATTGGTTCCCTGATTGAAAAGAAAGTATTCCCTTTATTCACTCTGAACATGGATCTAGGGGAAGGCAGTAAAGGGATTTCCCTGAGATTGGCCCCATCAGATCTTCCTCAGGGGAAATAACTAGTTAAAATCATGAACATTGAGCACTGGTTAGTAGAGCCACTCTGAGACCAAAGAGCTGCAGATAAAAACTGCTGCAGAGCCCTATGAGGTTTCATAACGAGGCAAGTAGGAAAATTTTGCAGTTTCCTTAAAAGTTTAAAAAAAAAAAACAAAAAACAGGAAATTAAGAAATGACTGAAGATCGCTTAAATTCACCTGAGGGAATGTATTTCACAAGTAAATATGATTTCAAGTACTTTAAAACCGTTCAATATTGTGCCAAGAAAAATTTGCCAAAGAAAATTAATCTTAATATTTATCTCCTAAACCAGATCTAGACACATGATAAAAGGCAAAAACAATGTCCCCATTTTAAAGCCAGGGAAAAGGAGACTGGCGGTGAGGCACAGCACTGGCAAGCGATACATCATGGCAAAACTGGGGTCTAAAGGTTGTGAACCCTAGAAGCAGTCGTTCCCACCTAGGAGCAAGTTGGCAACATCTGAAGACAGTTTTGGTAGTGGCAACTGAGGAGTTGGTCAGTTGTATTACTATTAGCATCTACTGGGTAGAAGCCAGGGACGCTGCTGAACCTCTTACAATGCACAGGACTGACCCCCACAACAAAGAAATTATTTGGCCCAAAATATTAACAATGTTGACATTTTGAAATTCTGGTCTACAGTTACTTAGAAATGTACCAAGCCTTCTATATAAACAGGTATTGCTTTTTTTTTTTTTTTTTTTTGCAACACAGGCACTGGGAATAAAAACAAGGTCTCCAGCACAGCAGGTAAGAACTCTGACACTGAGCCACAGCTGCCCTCCCAATTGTTTTAGTTTTTTTTAATGATAAATTTGGAAAAATTACTGGAAAAAATTACTTACTGATGGATCATATTTTGCAGAAAAGATAAGGCAATGCATTTACATAATCTGCTATTTAGGTGGTATTTGCCCATGTTTATCTGGTTTTCCAGTCCATAAGTAATATTTCTTCCTCCCGCAGAGACACTATTCCCTGCATGATAGGTAAGGTTCACCTGCAAAAGGTAAAGAAGCAACTTTAGTTTTCTTATGTCAGATATGCACGCAGTGGAAGCCAACCAAGTCAGCCTGGATATGGACCCACGTTCAGCCACAGCCTCAAATCAATCATTTCCCACTACCCACCTGGGTTTCTTCTTTCCAAAAAGTAAAGAATGAAAAAAGTAAACAGAGCCTAAAAGACCTATGGGACACCATCAAGTGGATCAATATATTCATTAACGGAATCCAAGGAAGAGAAGAAATAGAAAGAGGAGCAGGAGGAATATTCAAAAAAATAATGAGAGGAAATATCCCAAATTTAACAAAAGACATGAATATATACATTCAAGACACCCAATGAACCAAAAACAAGATAAGCTCAAACAGAAACATGCTCAAAAGCACAGCAGTCAAATTGCCAAATGCCAAGAACAAAGAGAGAGAGGTCTGAAAGCTGGAAAAGAAAAGCAATGTATTATAAACATGGAGCCCTAATAAAATCAAATGCTGATTTCTCAATAGAAACTATGGCACCAAAAAGGCAGTAGGATGAAATATTTAAAGTGCTGAAAAAAAGCAATGGCAACTAAAAACTTTATATCTGCTGAGACTGTCTTTCAAAAATTAGGGAAAAATTAAGAAATTCCCAAATAAACAAAAGCTGAGAAAGAACATCATCTCATCTAATGGGAGACCTTTATATTGAAAGGAAAGGATATGAGATAATGGATCAAAGTGGCATAAAGAAATAAACAGCTCCAGTAAATGTTCTAAAATTCAAATACATTAAAAGCAACAGGTTTATGCTTTGGGGCATACAATGCATAAGGAAATAATCTGTAATTAATAAAACAAAAAGGGGAGATTGAGAGGTATAGGAACATAGTTCATGTATGCTATTGGATAAGGTGGTATGGAATCAAACTTGATTATGTTACATTTAAGCCCCATGGTAATCACAAAAAAAAGAATCTGAAAAATATAAGCAGAAGGAAATGAGAAGGGTACATTACAAAAATTAAATGAAGATGAACACAAAATTACAGAAGAATTGAGGACATAAACCAACATAAAACTTAAAAGGACCAAATAACAAAATGGCAAAAGAAAGCCCTGCATTAGCAGTAGTAACTTTAAATGTAAATAGATTAAACTCCCTTGATTTGACAAAAGAGTCTGTCAAATGACAGAATAGATTTTTCTTAAAAAAGCATGACCTAACTTTACATTGTTTATAAGAGACTCACCTTAAATTCAAAGACAAAAGTAGGATGAAAATGAAAGGATGAAAAAAATATTCCATGTAAATAGTAACCAAGAAAGCTGGGGTAGCTATACTAATATCAGATAATATAAATATTAAGGCAAAAGCTCTTACAAGTAACAAAAAAAGTCAATATATATGGATAAAGGAGCAAATTCAACAAGAAAACAATTATAAATATATAATCACTAAACAGAAGAGCCTCAAAATATATGAAGCAAATATTTACAGATTTGAAGGATCTGTCATTTGCAAATGACATGATCCTACATATACATCCACTACAAAGCTACTAGAGCAAATAAATAAATTCACCAAGGTGACAGGGTACAAGATCAACACACAAGAATTAATAATTTTTATATACACTAGTAACAGTTTGTAGAAATGGAAAAGGCAACCATCAAATTCATATGGAAGGGTAAGGGCCACAAATAGCTAAAATCACCTTGAAAAAGGAGAATGAAGTTGGGGGACTCGCACTTCCCAATTTTAAAACTTATTACAAAGCCACAGTAACCAAAACAGCATGGTACTGGCACAAGGAAATAAATATAGATCAATGGAATTAAATTAAGGAGTTCAGAATTAAACCCTCACATCTATGCCTGTTCTAGTTTACTAACTGCCGGAATAGAAAATACGAGGAACAGAATGGCTTTTTAAAAGGAGAATTTAATAAGTTGCTAGTTTACAGTTCTAAGGCCGAGACAATGTCCCAAATAAAGTAAGTCTATAGAAATGTCCGATCAAAGGCATCCAGAGAAAGATACCTTGGTTCAAGAAGGCCGATGAAGTTCAAGGTTTCTCTCTCAAGTGAGAAGGCACATGGTGAATATAAACAGAGCTTCTCTCTCAGCTGAAAGGGCACGTGGTGAACACGGCGTCACCTGCTAGCTTTCTCTCCTGGCTTCTGGTTTCATGAAGCTCCCCAGGAGGCGTTTTCCTTCTTCATCTCCAAAGGCTCATGGACTCTCTGCTTCGTGGTGATGCAACATTCTCTGCTTTTTCTGAATCTTTCTCATTCTCCAAAACATTTCCTCTTTTATAGGACTACAAAAACTTATCAAGACCCACCCAAATGTGTGGAGACATGTCGTCACCTAATCCAGTTTAACAACCACTCTTGATTAAATCACATCTCCAGGGAGATGATCTGATTACAGTTTCAAACATACAGTATTGAATAGGGATTATTCTGCCTTTGCGAAATGGGATTTAGATTAAAACATGGCTTTTCTGGGGGACATACATCCTTTCAAACCAGCACAAGGCCCAACTGATATTCGATAAGGGTACGAAATCCATGCAATGGGAAAAGAATAATCTCTTCAATAAATGGTATTGGGAAAACTAGATATCCATATGCTAAAGAATGAAAGTGAACACTCTATGCATAAATTAACTCAAAATGGCTGTTCTATATATGTATAACCTGGTCTTCAGAGATAAGAATAAAGGTGGTCAGGTCAGGATTAAGGTAATTCAGAACACAAGGGTAAGGAAGACATTGTCTATGTTTTAGAACCTCACCTACTATTTAAGAGCAAAGGAAGAAAGGTTTATTTTGTCCAGAAACTGAATTTTCTACAGCACATACTCTAACTCAACCTGTCTAGTTAGCCCATTTAAATAATCGAAACACAGAGAGCCCAGAACTAAAATGAGGGCCTTTAATCCTATACAATTTAATGTAATCCTGGATAAACCCCAGAATATATTAAGAAAATAATCAAAAAGTATTGCCAAAATTCTTTGAGGGATGGGAGAAAAAATACAGAACTATTAAACTTTACCACCGGGGAAACCCCTGATACTGTGTCAAACATTAGGGACACCCAAATAAATAAGCCAACCCCTTGATCTTGAGGCTTGCTCTTGTGAAGTTTATGTATGTAGCAGAGAAGCGTAGCTTACTGATAGGTGTGCCTAAGAGTTACCTCCAGAGGACCTCTTTTGTTGCTCAGATGTGGCCTCACTCTCTTTAAGCCCAACTCTGCAAGTGAAATCATTGCTCTTCCCTCTAAGTGGGACATGACATCCAGGGGTGAAAGTCTCCCTGTTGGCATAGGAGATGACTCCCAGGGATGAGTCTGGCCCCAGTACCATGGGATCAACAATGTCATCCTGACCAAAAGGGGGAAAAGAAGTATAACAAATAAGATATCAGTGGCTGAGAGAATTCAAATAGAGTTGAAAGGCTATTCCAGAGGTTGCTCTTACACAAACTTCAGTTAGACATTGCAACCTATCAGAACTTGCCAAACCCCAACCAAAACCATTCCATTCAATCCTAAAGAAAACCTATGGCAATATATAAGATTCTACGAAGTTTCCATGCACTAGGGTAACTTTTCAGAAACCTACAACCTCCAGATGGGTCCCTGGACCAAATAAGTCCTGAGACCTAGAGAAGCCAGCCTTTCCAGACTATCAGCTAGTTTCATCTCCCTACCCCTTATTATTGACAGCCCTTCCAACATGAAAAAGTTAGAATGGACATAGCCCAAATACCCCTAAAGAGTGAAAGAAAGATCAAAGATGATGGTGGAGTTATAAGAGAAGGTAGGGTTTGATAAATGAGTATTTTTGCTGAATCATTATATTGATATTTCTTGTAGTCTCCAGTATCTTAGAGCAGCTAGAAATAAAAACCTAAAATTATAGAATTGTAACACTTACCAAACTCTGAAATCGTTCTACAACTAATTGTTGGGTGGTGAAATTAATTGCTTTTTTGGATATATGTTATTTTTCAAAACAAGAAAAAAAGGTGATGATAAAAATATGTATATTCCTTCTGGCTTCCAATGTTCTAGAGCAGCCAGAAGGAAAAATCTGAAAGGATCATATGGTAGCCCATGACAAACTCTGGGATCTGTCCTGTAACTACTTTTTGAAAAGTGCTTTGAAAACTATTGATTTTTTCTTTCTTTGCTTTTTGTATATATAGTATATTAAACAATAAAAAAGTTTAAAAATTAACTCAAAATGGATCAAAGACCTTAGGATAAGAACCAAAATTATATAATCCCTAGAAGAAAATATAGGGAAGTATTTTCAGGACCTTGTGTTAGGCAATGAAATCTTAGACTTTACACTAAAGGCATGAGAAACAAAAGAAAAAAGAGATAAATGGGACTTCATCAAAAATTAAAATTTTTGTTCAGAAGACTTTATTAAGAAGTGAAAAGACAACTCAAAGAATGGGAGAAAATATTTGGAAATTCCATTTCTGATAATGGTTTAATATGCAAATTATATAAAGAAAGCCAACAACTCAACAACAAAAAGACAAACAACCCGATTTAAAAATGGATAAAAGATATGAACAAACCTTTCTAGAAATAAGATGTACAAATGGTCAATAAGCATTTGAAAAGATGTTTAAACATCATTAACCATCTGGGAAATGCAAACCAAAGTCACAATAAGATACCATTTCACACCCATTAGAATGGATGCTATTTTTTTTAAATGGAAGATAACAAGTGATGGAGCAGATACGGAGTTTTAGGAAAACTTGTTCATTTTGGTGAGAATGTAAAACAGTACAGCTGCTATGGAAAAAATCTGTTAGTTCTTCAGAAGGCTAAGTAAGTATAGAATGGTAATATGACCTGGCAATCCCACTTCTAGATAAATACCAAAAAGAAATGAAAGTAGAGACTTGAACAGATATTTTCACACTGATGTTCATAATGGCATTATTCACAATCGCCAAAGGATGGAAGCAACCCAAGTGTCCATTAGTTGATGAATAGATAAATAAAACGTGGTATATACATACAATGAAATATTATTCAGTGCTAAAAAGCAATGAAGTCCGATACATGCAACAAGATGGGTGAACTCTGAAGACATCACACTGAGTGAAACAATCCAGAGACAAATGACAGTATTATATGATCTCACTTATACCAAATAGAGTCAGAAACAATCATATAGGTTAAAAGAGGCTGGGTGAAAGTAGTGAAGGAGGATTTAATGCTTAATTGGTACAGTTTCTGGTTGAGGTGATGAAAAATTTTGGTAATGGGTAGTGTTGATAGTACAGCATTGTGAATGTAATTAACACCAATGAATTATATATTTAATGTGTTTAAAAGGGAAATTTTGGGGTTTATATATGTTACCAGAATAAAATTTTTAAGAAACCAAAGAATTGTATAACACAATGAACCTTAATGTAAACTATGGACTATAGTTAATAGAATAATTATAATTTTGTTTCATCAATTGTAACAAAGGTATTAAACTAATGCAAAGTGTTAATGAGGAAAACTGTATGTGTGAGATGAGTACATGAGAACTCTATATTAAATTTCTGTATATCTACAACTTTTCTAATTTAAGGGAAAAAATAACCAAAGAGAACATTTAAAAAAATAAAATAAAATAAAGAAAGAAAGAAAGAAAAAAAACAATCCTGGCAAGAATGTGTAGATTCAGGCACTGTTATATAGCACTAATAGAAATATAAAGTGGTCAACCCTCATGGAGCTTCTTTTGGCAGTATCTATAAAAGTAAGAACTACACATACTCTTTAATCTAGCAACTCTACTTCTAGGAGTTTTTCCTAAAAATATACTCATGTACATGGGCAAAGACGTGTATAAAAATATTCAGTGTGGTACAGTATTGTAAGAGTAAAATACTCAGAAATTCTAACAAATGTCCATCGGCAAAAGATGGTTAATTAATGAATGAGTCACTCATACAATGAAATGCTGTATAACCAGCAAAAAGAAGGCAGTAGATCTGTTTGGATTAATCTCTATAACACATTAAGTGAAAACATGCAAGGTGCAGAACAGTTTGTATAACACATTAACATTAGTATGAAAAAAGGGGGCTAGAAGCACATAGATATGTCATTACATGCTGTGATGATGTGAATATTTCCTTCTTGTTTTGTTATGTATATGTATGTATTTGTACATAAAGCAAATATCTTGTTTTCTTCTTATCATATGACATAAGTTGTATTGTTCATGATAAAGTATTTAGGTCATAAGATATCAAGTTTAAGAGTGAATGTTACCTAAGGACTTACATTCTATTCTGGAAAGATTTAGAACATTTCTGCTTGTATGCAGGGCAGCTGAGTATTGCTAGGTGCAACGTATGTCTGTTGTTGTATTCTATTTAAAAATTAAGTATGGTTTAAGGTGGATGTGTATAGCTGCCAAGTCGACAAGGGTGGACTGTGATGGTTGGGTTCAGGAGTCAACTTGGCCAGGTGATGTTGCCCAGTTGTCTGGGCAGGAGGCACTAGTCTAACCATTACCGCAAGGGTACTTCAGGGCTGGTTGATAAACTAGAAGGCTGCTTTATTATTAAATAATTAGCCAGTTAATTGCATCTGTGGCTGATTACATCTACAATCAACTAAGAGTATGTCTTCAACAAATGAGAGAATCCAGTCTGTTGGATTTGATCTGATCAGTTGAAAACTTTCAAGGGAGAAAATTTTCTTCAGCCAGTGAGCCTCTTCTGTGGAGTTCCTCCAGACCCTTCATTAGAATTGCAGCCTCACACGCAGCCTGCCCTAGGGATTTTGGACTCTTTTGTCTCCATGGTTGCATGAAATATTTTTATAAATCTCATATTTACAAGATATCTCCTGCTGGTTCTATTTCTCTATAGAACCCAGGCTATTACTACAAATGCTTAATATATGACTCAAAGATGCAATAAGAAATAGATAATGATGGTTGACTCTGAAGAGGGGATTTAGAGATCTAGAGTAGAAGAGAATTTAATTTTTTTATCAAACTTACTGTGACACTTTGAATTTTTAGTTTGAGCATTTTTAAGTTACAAAAAAAAGGTGGTATTTTACCTTCAGACTTATGGTATTATAAATCACCAACTTTCCTTACCATTTATAATTTCTTTCTTTCTTTTTTTTTTTTTTTTTACATGGGCAGGCACTGGGAATCGAACCCAGGTCCTCTGGCATCATAGGTAAGCATTCCTGCCTGCTGAGCCACTGTGGCCCACCCCATTTATAATTTCTTATTCAAAGCTTAAAATTATATAGACCATTCAAAATGTCCCAGGAAGTGAACTGTTCAAATTCTTTGCTATAAAATTTAAACAGACACTGCGGCTGCATGGCAGTCCGAAGGCATGGCAGCGGCGGCGCCAGGGGAGGCGCACACCAAGCAGGCCTGGGAGCCCTCTCGCCCCCACCTTTTGAGCCCAGATCCGATAGGATGTCAGGAGATACACTAAATTGATTTCAAGACCCCATTAATGGGTTATGACTGGCAGCTGGATAA
>PVIY010011900.1:0-63762 GCA_004026745.1 Myrmecophaga tridactyla
TACCAACCAAACCAAGTCCCAACTCTTCTCTCAATATAGCTGACTTTTTTTCCAACTTAATTTCCTTATTCTTGTCATTTCCACCTCTCAGGATGACACTCTCTCTCAATTCTACATGCTAAGATACAATCTACTTTTAAGATTCACCCTATATTCCATGTGACATGTTTATTCTATCATTGGAAAATAGTCTTTTCTTAGCCTAATTCACAAATTGTTTTACTTTTAAAGTAGGTAGAGCAGGATCTATATCTGGCAGACTTTATATCATTATAGTTCTTCACAGTCCTATGCTTATTGTAAGTATTCAATAAATACAAGGAATGGATTTTTGTCTATCAATAGAAAAACTCATGGGGAAAGTTAGAAATGCCATATTATAAGCAATGGAGAATCGATTACTGAATACAGACAGCTGAGTTGTATTGGCATGTGGCTCCTTAGACCAGAAGCGTCATTTAACTTGTTGCCTTTCAGTTTCTCTATGCAGTGCTATGGGTGGTATTTCCTAGATCTCCGTACAGAACCATGAAAATTCTGTGAATGCAAGGATAAGACTCACCGACAGCTGATACATAATAGAAAATGACTTACAAAGGGGTAATAAATCAGTTTACTTAGTGAAGTTCAGATTTGTCACAGACAATAAGAACCCAACATTACCTAGCTTCTTCATACATTTTGTGAAACATCAAACAAACTGCTCTTTCAATTCTAACAAACAAAATATTAATGTTAATAACATGTATGATAGTAATTTAGTAACTCACCCTCTTTTCTTAATAAATGAAAAAAAATGATGTAAGCTGTCTCCTACATACAATCCTATTACAGATTTCTGTATAATATTCGGTAAACCTCAAACTTGGTGGCTATTATCCATTTATCTCGCCTAAAAAATCCATTACCAGTCTAAAAAGCAGAAATTCTTATTCAACAATAAAATTTATAATTTCTACTTATGGATTTCCTAAATTGTAAAGTACAGAAACAAAAATACTGTTAAGAAACTAAGGAACCCATGTAATAACCAAAAGCAAACAAACAAACTTGTCTGTCTATGGGTAGATGATTCTGTTCAGTGCTTGTCCTGGACTCTCTTTGAAGCTTCACCATTGACTAGATCATGGAAAAGGAGAAGTATTTTAGGCTGATGCTTTACTGTTTACCATCTTACCATTACTTATAGACAGTTATTGCCTTTACTCTCTTCCTCCCAGTTCTTGTGCCAATTATTAAAATAATCAATCATAAAAAAGAGATTTTTTTTACAAAGAAATAAAAAATTATTTATTTAATTTAGAGGTCCAAAATGCTGAGGTATTTGTTTTTTTAAGCTATATTTCTCATTTATGGATTTGTCAAATTGAAAGCTGTGTCTCTCTTTTTCTTTCTTTTTGAATGTAGCAATTCCCCAAAAACATCATTATTTTTTAACAATATCAAACTTAGAGAAATTTGGCATATACAGTTCATAGACTTTTTTGTCCCCTGAAACATCTGAGAGTAATTTATCTAGCTAATACTCAATCATGCACCAAAACATTTATATGTATTCCCTACAAACTAAGATATTATCCTACTTAACCCAATTCAAAGCATCAAAATAAAGAAATCAACAGTGGTACATTACTACCACTTAAATTTCAGATCTCATTCAAATTTTGCCAGCTCTCCCAATAATGCCCTTTATAATACAGAGTTACCGGTCAGAAGCACACACTGCCTTTATTTGTCATGCCTTTTTAGGCTTCTTCTCTCTTGGACAGTTATTCAGTGTTTCTTTCGACTCTCATAACTGACACTGCTGATGTTTGTAGGTCTATTATTTTACAGAATGTCCCTCAATTTGGCTTTTTTGATGTTTCATCATGATTATATTCAAGGGCTGCATTCATGGTAGAGATGAAACAGGAGAGATGCTGTGTTCTTATTGTATCTTATCAAGTGGCACATGGTTTGGATTTGTTCCATTGTAGATTATGTTCATTTTGAGCATTGAATAAGATGCTAGCTACTAGGTTTCTTCCCTTTAAGCTACTAATTTTGTCTTTATAATCAATACATATTTAAAGCTATGTAAACATTCTACTCCTCCTTAATCTTTTATTAATTCATATATTTATTTTTACTATGGAATGGGCTTCCTATTTTATTCAATATTTGTATTGATGCTCAAGTTGTCCCAGATTTAGTCAGTGAAGTCCCTTGAAGTTACCTCCCACGAGCTCTCGGCATGTCTTCATCATTCTCTGAGCACTTTCTTGCTTTTTGGAAAAGGAGAATGGTATGAGCTCATCTTTATATTTTCCCTTCCCCTGTCATGAAATCAACCATTTTTCCAGAGAGACCATTCCTTTTACTGGAATGTTACTTAGAAACCAATATATGCATGTTAGGTGTGCCTCATTATTCTTGGAGTGTAACTGCTCCCAGGCCCTCTCAGTGGACAGAGCTAGAGAATATATTTATGTTTATCAGTATGCACACACACCTTTTGGCTATCTCTATATCATATTTATATAGTTTATACATATGCTCAAAACAGTGAGTTCACACCAATATTCTGTCAGAAGATTTGTTTCCTCTATTTCAATAACTGTAACTCTTTTCTCTGATAGTGAGAATCTTGGCTTCTATTTGTCTTGATATATTTATTTATTTGAATTATTCTTTATGTAATCAATCTCCTATTACTGTTTATAACCTAATTATTCCCTAATAGCACATGGGCTCTAACGCCCTGCGCCTAGAGGCCTCTCCTGCATGGGCATACTCCATATCCTCCTCGAGTTCTTACACTCCATGCCAGGTAGCCTCTTAATAACTACACCCTCCTCACCCTATTGGGCTTTGCACTGTGGCCTGACAACTCTTTCATGTGATATGTGCGTCATAGGAGGTCATGATTACTCTTTAATCCTGGACTTATGAGCATAGGTGATACATAGCTTAATTTGTGCTTTAGGTGGTGTAAGATCTGAATCAATGAGATTTTGGAAACAAATTGGTACATCTATCTTTCTAATTTTATCTCCTAGAACATCTTACTAGAACCTTCTACTACAACTAGACTAGCCTCTGTATTATCCTCTGCAGAATGCAGAGACAAACTTCCTGTTGCACTTTCCCCCATCCTTCTGCAATGCTCATTTCACTCCTTTTGGCCTATTCAAATTCAAACTTTCTTTCAAAGACTATTCATATGAGTTGGCTATTACATGTACGCTTGGCCATCTCCTTCCGTTTTGATGCTCTCCCCACTCTGATTGGGCTCTGAAATAACTCAAAGCATTTGAAGTGTCCGGTCATTTAGAGATCCCTCCCTGTGAACTCCTGAATCTTTTATTGGTTGTATCATTTACTGGACATTTTCATACATACTCTATAATTATTGCCTTTTTTCTTTCTTTATTTATCTTTTCTCTTCTTGGCTATTCTATTAGCTCCTGTGAGTACAAAGTCTATTAATAATTTATATCCCTACAGCCTGAAGAATATTGCTTTACATTGATAAGCTCCTTGAAATACACGTGAAGAAAATGAACAAATAAGCATAGTTACAGTTCTTTTCATAAAATAACTTCCTGATAATCAGAATCATTCTCATTCAAAAGTTCTAAAGTTGTTGGCGGCCATGTAAAAAGTAAGATTGCACAAAAAAAGAGATTTTAGCAAATCTGGGGCAAAGTGTGATTTTGTGTATGAGAGAGTAATTGACTTGGAACATCTTGGAAATATAATAACATTTAAGTTTAGCAGTCACTAGAGGACATTGTTTCATGGTAAAGGAAAGGGCTACTAGTTTTTGCTCCTTCAGAGGAACTGTGGGCTTATGGCGCTCACTGAATAACTTCTTGACAAATAATTGGACAGATGTGAATAATAGAAAAAAAAATAAAAAGGATGTGGCATCAAAATGGCTGTCTTTTAAAATCAATGTCTTGGAACAGTGGAATGTGATACAGCATTAGTCTTCTTCAATGTCATGCAAACTTATACTCAAACTCCAAGAACTAAGGAACTACAATCCTTTATTGAAATTCTCCAAAAATTATGTGCTGCTCTTCAGAAAAGATTTCAGAGTTAAAGTGGGAAAAGGGTTTATTGATCAGAATGTAATGTGAGAGAAAGGAATTGGAAGGGATCAATGAGGTCATTGAGTTTTGTTCAGATTTACCTTGCATGCAATATGTTTAAACACTCAAAATTACATTTGGTACTTTATAGACCAGCTCCTTACAAACCAAATTGATTGCATTATGGACTGAAAATTCTAAAACCCAATGTGCTCTAGTGTGACCTATGGTCAAATGTTCATGTAAATTCAAATTGCTGTTTTCCAGAGATTTCACTTTAGCTGTGTAATGTTACCACTTCATCCCCTCACACTTCATTTATGTAAGATCACAGAAAGTGCTGCAAAATGAAAATTAGCAAAACAGTTTGATATATAGCTGAAATGTCAGAGAGGAAAGCAACAAATGAGCTGTGGCAACAATGGAGTGTGAATTTATTGATGTTGAAAAGGATGGCATTGCAGGGAAAACATGCTAGAAATAAAGATCGCAGAGGGCTGGAGATGAAGCAACTCATCGAAAATAGGAGAGGGCTCAAAGGAAAAAAGATTAACTGATGAAATATGGCAATTAGGAAGGAGTTAACCTACCTGGGATAAATAGCACATGACCCAGAAGTGATGAAACATGGCAAAGCTTGGCATCAAATGTAGGGAATATTGAAATGGTCATACAATCTCTTCACATATGAATTATAAGTATAAAATAAAAAACTTATTGCACAAAATGGGAACAATTTGGTCATTCATACAAACACATTCATAGCACATGCAAAGATGTACTATTAGCTCTGAATACATTTCTTTCAAAAATGAAAAATAAATAATTTTTTTTCGAAGAAATAAAACATCCTGCTCTACTTAGTGTTCCTGCAGGAAGAAGGCAGACAGTGAATAAATTTTTAAAAATAGAGCATTACCTCGGTGATGGAAGTGCTGTAGAGAAAGAGAAAGGGGATAGTGACAGAAGAGAGGGGGACGTGTGCTGCAGTGCTAAATATGGTAGTTAGGGAAGGTCTCACTAATGAGATGGCATCTCATCAGAAGCAAGCATCAGAGATAAAAGTAAACGAGCAAGATCTGGGGGAAGATCATTCTAGTGAAAAGGAGTCAGCAACTCAACATCTTGCAGGAAACATGTCTGCTGCATTCAGGGCACATCAAAGAGTTTAGAGCTACCTGAACTGCAGCTTTATGGTATGTACATGATGTGTCCGGGTGTAATGCAATTATCATACACAATGCATCAAGCACCTATTTAGGGCAAGTTGTGGATAAGCATTAGTCCACATGAGAAAGTCCTTTAAAGCAACTGAAAACAAAATATAATGGATGATATGAAGTTTCTCTCTTCTCTCTCTCTCTCATTCTTCCTCTATTCCCCCCCACACACATTTCAAACAAAAAACTCTTACATTCATGTGCAGAAAATCACTATTCTTAGAAGTCCCTCTAAAAAATTGGAACTGCTTTTGTAAATAAGATTTCATTTTAGACTAAATCAAAATCTTCAAAGGTTATTTTAGAGAAAATTATTGTTAAACTAGTCTAATTATCAATTCCATCTAAAGGAATCCAAATTTCACAGTAGTGTCCTTTCAGAAATTAGTCTATCATAGAGTCCTCAATTTAGCTCTCAAATTATTTCTTTTCTAAATCAATAAAAATGATCATAAAGAATAGGAAATTCAAAATTTCAAATTATATTTCCTTTTATAGTTATGATTAATTTCACTAAACTACATATAGCTATGCAGAGGACATGTTTAATAAAACTTATTTGAAAGGTCCTTTTATTATATCATCACTGAAGACAGATTATCAACTATCATATTTATAGATATGTTCATATTAAATATAAGTAATAAGAACTTAATGTGAAAAATAAAGCTATGAAAATTTAAATTAATTAGTAAACAAATAGTGTACAGAAGTGTTCTCTTTTCCTTCAAGGTCTCATAATGCATGATGAACTTTTGTCTAAAACTTCTAAGAGAAGTATTGAGGTTATCGAAAGCAATGATTATTTTGCTTGTACCCTACAACCAGTATCTCTTTTGCTCATGCCCACAGCCATGTCTAATGAAGGAATTCGAAATTTGTGCCTTAATTGAAACTTTTGAACTCAAGGCAAGAGTTTTCTTTCTCACCATCTACCACCACCACCACTGGTTTTATTAAATCCTACTAGAAATGAAAACCAGATTGAAAGGACAACTCACCAAAAATGAGATAGTCTTGATGATTAAAACATACATGTGAAATAAAATATATGCCATTTTAAAGTTCAATAATTTGGCAATTTTAGGATGTTCATTATATTACTCATCAGTTAGTTACATCAAAAAACAAGAGTGTTGTTTGTTTATTGAAATTAGGAAATTTTTGTTAAATATCCTTAGAAACACTTATAAAAATTAGGGCAAGATATTTCTTTATTATAGAATTAAAACAAGAACTAAATATCTTGCTGTAATAGTGCTGTTAAACCTTAATTCAAAAGATGCTTGACTTTGTTCTTTTTCATAATACTTATTTTTGTTGCTGTTGTTATACTCTGATTCCAAGATAGAAATCCCTTAGGTTATAGTTTTCTGCTTATATCCTCTCTCTAAGGTGGTACATTTTACATTTATTGTAATTGAATTTCATCTTCCTGCAAACTCGTAATTTGTCATATGATATTTCTATTCTGATCCCTGAAAGCTGCTGAGCATGGGGATTTTATAGTGTCTGCAAGAGATAACATTGTCTAGGTTGTTTGTCAAGCAGGGGTGTGTATTTACAGCAGGCTAGATTAAATATAAATTGACTTTGGTCCCCTTTTCATTGGTACTATATGGTACTAAATAAAAGAGAACTGGACAGGTTTTAATATTGTGGACAAGAAGGCTACAAAATGGGAAATCTGTTGTTGATCAGCACAAAAAAATAGTGATTTAGAGAGGAAGAATAAGTGAAATATGTGTGACTATTGGTCTACTCACTCAACCCATTTAAATATTTCATTCCAGCATTTTAATCCAGTGATTTACTTAACTGTACTTTTGAGTCTTATCTCAAATAATGCACTTTTAGAATATATTTCATTGCAGTACCTAGGATCCTGAAAATAAAGCTATTTATTTTATTCCAATTTTATGGATTATTCAGTTAATAATTAAGCCATCAATAGTGTCTCTTTCAGGGCAGGCCACGGTGGCTCAACAGGTAAGAATGCTGGCCTGCCATGCTCGAAGACCCGGGTTCGATTCCCAGTGCCTGCCCATGTTAAAAAAAAAAAAAATAGTGTCTGTTTCGCTGATTAATTTTTTTGTAAGTGGAAGACACCCTCATCTCACACCTTTTGAAGGTATTGAGGAAATAATTTTAATGTCTTTAATTATTAGTGTTAAATTCCAGAAATTAAAAAAAATCCCTTTGATTTCAATGTTATATAATGAAGTACAGTGGAAAAACTTTCTGAAATCAATAATTAGTATTTAGAGCTGGATTGAGGGTTCATATAATAATGTTTTTACTGCTCTATTCTGTTTTATTGACTTCATATGGAAGTTGTGCCATGTTGTTTTATCATAGTTGTAGATTGTATTAAATTAACCTGTGACTTAGTTTGGCGTCTGATTGTTTTGACAAGAGGTAATGATACAGTATTCAAGGGTGTTAGTAACTCGAATTTGAAATTTTTTTAACACCAGAAAGCACAGCTAATTTTTCGTTCTGTGGTAAAAAATTGCCCCAACACAAGAAATACTAGCTCCAGCCATAGTTTATTTTAATAAGTGGAACTTGTGATTAGAGGCCCAGAATATCTTATATAACCTAGAACTACAGATATAATAGAAGTAATATATTCTTATCTTAAATATAAACTTATTCTTGATACTGTATCTACTTTTCTTGGAGGTATACAATCTGGTCAGATAATGTAGTTTTCAAATCAATTCATCAACTATCAATTTTGTGCACCTTAAGAAAAGCATTGTACTTGGTGCTGGGTATATAGTAGTAAATAAAACAAGATTCGCAGTCCCATGAGTCTTATGTTTTTATACTCTTTGGAGGGTGAATAAATGATTGAATCAAAGAAATAGTGGAAACATAATGCTGCAGAAGATGGGAGGAGAGGAGTGCTCTGCTTTCCTGGAGTACATCATCATTTTTAATCCATGCTGTGGAGTTACTGTTTTCTTATAACTGTTGTAAATCAACATTGTTTTCTCAACCTAGAATATAGATATGGAAAGATCTATAGTGAAAACCATCATTTCTTACCTTCATGTACATCACCAATATGTCATGATTATCTAGAATTTGTGACAACATATATGAATTTTCAAGCTTACAAATGGAGCCTGTGATTTGCAGTCCCATCATTTTTTGATTTGCCCAAATTCAAAAGATATATATGGTTGTATAACAATATACTTCTTATGTTTTTTATATCAATCTTCAAACCTCTGAGGGGTAAGAGTTTTTCGTGCTATTCTTCCTCTTTTTTTCTGGCACACAGTAGGTGCCAAGTAGAGCCTAGGTCCCTAAGAGCAAGATGTCTGATGGACAAGCAATCATGTAACTTGAACCAATCTTTAAATATAGTCACTGGTTTTAATCCCAGATACCACATGAATTCTCTCATGATATCCCTTTACCAGGTAATGATAACAAACTTTCCCAACTTCTCGTTCTCTAGGCCTATGAGTGGATTGCAGGCAAATATAGATTTTGTCTGATCAAACTTAGAAATGAGTACGGAAGATAGAATCTACACTTGTTGAGGGAAGATGGGGAATCTACTGTCATTTCTGGCACACATTTCCACATACTAATTTGTTCTCAAACATACATCCACATATGTAAAAAGTATATAGAAAGGAGAAAGGACATTTAAAGTACTCAAAGTAAATAAACAACACACTATTGTGTTGTAAGATTTACCTAGTACCTTTCAAATGTTTTCTCAGTTTCTAAAAAAAAGGAAGCATGAGAAAAATATTTACTAAATTCAGATGTACTAGAGATATTAGAGTTGGAAACAGTGTTGTAACATCAGTACAAGTTGAAGAAGTGTGGACGTTTCTTTCCCTAGTTAGTGTCAGAGCTAAGAGTAGGATCCAGTGTTTTTTGCTCTTTGTGAAGGTATAGAAATCTGGATTTTACGTTGTTTTTGAGTAAAATGGATAACTATGTGAATAGCTGATGTATAAAGATGATGGTTAGGGAAAGCACTGAGAAACAGGGTTAGTAAAGGAAGTTGGATAATAGTAGGATAAATATCTACTAAATAGGCTTTTCCAGATTTTGTCTTAATAAGAAAACCTCCTTTTAAGCAGGTTGGGGAAGAACAAAGAGGAAACCTCTGGATCTCTAATGTTATAAGAATCATTGACATGTTCATTAAAAACATAGTTAGGAATTTAAAATAAAGTACCTCACCTGTAACTGCGAGATTCAACAAATTTTTTACACCTGCAGAACATCTATGTATTGGAAGACATTAAACAAACCTTGCTTTATTTATCTATTGGCATTGAAAGATGAATGTCAAGGTGAAGAAACCCCAGGCTTTACAGGGCTCACAGCTTCTTCTCATTTCTGATTCTGCCATTTAGTTCTGATTCTGTCTACTATGTTAACATAGGGGCACAATTCAACCTTTATAAATAGGTACGTAAACTCACCACAAAAATTGTATAATACTACATATTGCACAGCTCTGTTTTAAGCTTTAAGAGGTCATGTGTATTATGGTGTTGAATACACTATTGTGTTAATACTCAGTATTGAGTATTTGTTATTGCTATTGTTATTATTTAGAGCCTTTGAATATCAGAATTAAAGTCAAATGCATATGAGTTACTTTGTTCATAATATGCATGAAAAATGGTATATGGCATTATTATTAAAAGTTGAAGTAATAATTGCTCTATGATTTGAAAGTAAAGACACTCATAGAAGTAGATTGGGGTTTCCTGCTTTGAAACAGTCTTCAAGAACTTCTGCTTAAATTGGTCAGATTTATTTCAGAGATGATAGACTGGAAAAGAAGTTGGGCAATCAGAAATAACATTTCAGTACTGTCATTGAATAAATGAGTGAACTCAGGCACATAATTTACTTTCATGGCCACCATTCTATAAACATCAATCAACCTCTTCTGTTCTTAGGGAGTTATACAGATCACCTATGGTCATAGATGTGAAAGTATTACTCATTCTTTGGCAATATTATTGACTTTTAAACAGAAGTGACCACCTTTAAGAAAAAGTCCTAATCTATTAAATCAAGGGGAAAATGAAACTAACATTTGTTAAGAACCTGTTTTATACCAATCTCTGTGCTTGGGGACTTTTCAACATCACATTAAAAAAAAGATTTATAGTAATTGTAATGAAAGATTTATAAAAAACATTATGTTAGTGCAGTTTTTCATGTATAGAAGATAGATTTGAATAGAGTCAAGAGAGCTTTCTTGAAAAACAATTGACATTTCATCCAGGCTTGGAGAGGAAAATAGGATTTTTCTTTTAACTTCTGTCCACCAAAGGGAAACTTTATTGAGATCTCAGGAACATGAAGCTCAGGATGGAAGTCTCCTGCTGGAGGCTGAGGAGCCATGAAAAGGGGTCCTTATTTGACCTTTTTTGGGTGCAGGTTGTTGGTGTGGATGCAATTCTTCTTGCTGCAGTTGAGAGTGCGAGGATGTATGCAAGCATAACACTTGAGGCAGATCAACTCGTCACAGTTGTACTTCTGGGCAAGCTTGTGGAAGAAGGGCTCCATGATGCTGCCCAGGAAATGGAGCACAAGTGCAGATGGACTCTTTCTGGGTGTTGTAGTCTGAGAGAGTGTGGCTGTCCTCTAGCTGTTTGCCCACAAAAATCATATGGTGCTGGTCAAGTGGGATGCCCTCTGCACTGGTTTGAATCTGGTATGTACCCCCAGAAAAGCCATGTACTTTGAATCCAGTCTTGTGAGAGCAGACCCATTGTTGGGTGGGACCCATTGATTATATGGTTTCCATGGAGATGTGACTCTGCCCACTCAAGGTAGGTCTTAATTGGCTAGCTGAAGTCCTTTAAAAGAGAGACCTTTTGGAGAAAGTTCAGACAGGAAGTCTGGGAGATACTAAATAAGGACCCACTTAACCTGAAGAACCTAGAACCTGGAGAGAGCTAAGAGATGAAATCCAGAGTTTCCCCAGAGGTGAAACTAAGGGAAGACCCACAGATGCTTAAAGAAATGAAAATTGGAGCTGTGGGTCTTCTCTTAGCATCTCTTGGGCTAAGACATAGAGAGAAAGCTGCTGGAAACAGAAGCTGAGACTACAAACTGGGAGCAAGGATCAGAAAACACCGACCATATGCCTTCTCAGCTGACAGAGGTGTTTCAGATGCAGTGGCCCTTTTTCAGAGTCCAGGAATCATCCTCTTGAAGCTTTATCAAGACCATAGTAAATTTGTATTAATATATCCCCTTTGTAAAAGCCAACCCATTTCTGGTATATTGCATTCTGACTACTTAAGCAAATTGAAACACCTTACTTGTCTTGGATCTTGGCCTTGACATTCTTGATGGTGTTGCTGGGCTAGACCTCTAGGGTGATGGTCTTGCCTATCAGGGACATCACAAAGATGTTTATCTCTGCATCTTGCCTCTGCCAGCCCACGTCAGGGACTTGCTGAACACTAACACAAGCACTGACACTAGTCCCTCCTAGCAGACCAGGTTCAGTGACCCAGCTTGACAAATTTCCAAGGATTCAAGGGCTCTTAGTGAGGGGTTTGGCCCAGAGGAGACACAGCCCCCTTCCTAGCATCCCCTTGACTTGAAGCTACCCATTGGCCCCCAAGCTTTGTGGAATCACACATTCAGGGTCATGGGGGCAGGCAGGCCTCTTCCACCCCTGTTCACCTCTTGGGGCCCCACCAGGCCCCCTGAAAACCCTGTATGACTCCTACCTAGCAGGGACCTGCTAGGCCAATGCCACTGACCAAAAATAGGATTTTGAAAGATAAATATTTCAGATAAAGCATTCTAAACACAAGAGCTACCACAGATAAAGATAGGGAGATCAGAAAGGAATCTTTGGATCTTGTACATTTTCAGCCTTAATTTCCTCTTACCTAGCCCCATTCAGTCCCCTGGCAACCACATTCTAGCTAATGACTCTATGAGTTTGCTTATTCTACTTGCTTCAAATCAGTGAGATCATACAATTATTTGTCCTTTTGTGCCAGGCTGGTCCAGAGGGCAGAGTGTAGTAGTTTGGAGCTGTCATATACTGTATAAAAGGCCATGTTCTTTTAATAGATTCTTGTGAGTGCAGACCTATTGTGGCTGACACCTTTTGGTTAGGTTGTTTCAATTGAGATGTGACCCACCCAATTCAAAGTGGGTTTCAATCCTTTACTGGGGCCCTTTATGAGAGGATAAAAGGCAGAAACATCCAGATAGAGACTTTAGAGAGAGAAACACCCCAGAGATGCAAACAGAGGACCCAGTCACTCTGAGAGAAAGCCACTGAAACCAAGAGCTGAAAGCAATGAATCCTGGAAGCAAAGCACCAGTAGACACTGGCTATGTGCCTTCTCATGTGACAAAGGAACCCAAATGCCATCAGCCTTTCTTCAGAGAAGTTATCATCCTGTTGATACCTTAATTGGGACATTTTTATGGTTTTAGAACTGTACATTTGTAAACTAATATATCCCCATTTTCAAAGTTGATCCATTTCTGGTATATTGCACTCTGGCAGCTTTAGAAAACCGAAACACTGATTCATTCTCTTTACTACTAGTTGGTTTGCTGAGATATATTTCTTCTTGAGTCAATGTAGGTAGTTTGTGTGTTTCTAAAAATGTGTCCATTTTGCCTAGGTTGTCTAATTTATTAGTATAGAACTGTACATAGGAAATGAATTTCTACCAACATAGAAAATGAACCACCTTTTAAAAATCCTTTTGATTTCAGCAGGGTCAGTAGCAATGTTCCTATTTTCATTTCTGATCTTCATTATTTGTATTTCCTCTTTTTTTCTTTGTCAGTATAGCTAATATTTTGTCAAACTTATTGATCTTTTTAAAGAACTAGCTTTTGATTTTGTTGACTCTGTTATTTAAAAAAAAATTTTATGGTGAAGTATAACATATACGCAAAAAAGTGACAAATTTCAAAGTGCATTTAAACAAATAGGTGCAAAACAAATTTCAAAGTGTGGTATGGATTACAGTCCCACAATATCAGGTATTTCCATATAGCTGCTCTAAGACACTGGAGATAAAAAAAAAAATCAATGTAATGGTTGAGTAGTCAAACTTACTTATTAAATCCTGTCTTCTCTGTTATATCTCTTCTTTCTCATTTTACCCTTCTCCCAATATTAGGGATACTTGGCATGGCCAGTCTAACTTCTTCATGATGAAATGGGGTGTTGACATCATGGTGCAGGGGAATGCAACTGGTTGGCGTTCTTAGAGAGATTGGTACTTTGCAGTTTCAGGGCTTATCTGGCATAGGAACAATTTGGAGGTTTTAGGTTTCTGAAAAATAAACTTGGTGAAACTTTTATAGAGTCTCAGATGGAGCTCTAAGGACTCTTTGGGATTTTCAACAATACTGTAGTTTGGATCATGGCATACCATGGCATTTTGCAATATCTAGTTGAAGTTTGCATAAGAGTAACATCCAGAATAGTTTCTTAACTCTATTTGAAATCTCTTAGCCACTGAAATCTAATTTTGTTACATTTCTTTTCCCTCTTTCGGTCAAGAAGGCATCATCAATCTCATGATGCCAGGGCTAGGCTCATCCCTGGGAATCATGTCCCACATTGTCAGGGAGATTTATACTCCTGGAAGTCATGCCACATAAGGAGGAGGATAATTAATTTATTTGCAGTTGGGTTTAGAGAGATATAGAGGCCACATTTGAGCAATAAAAGAGGTTCTCTGAAGGTGACTCTTAAGTATAATTATAGGTAGGCCTAGCTTCCCCATTACAGAAATAAGTTTCATAAACACAAACCTCAAGATCAAGGACTTGACCTATTAACTTGGGAGCCCTAATGCTTGAGAGATCATCAGAAATTTCCCAAGTAGGGGAGTTTAGCTGATCTATATATTTTCTCTAGTCCTCAAGGGACTTTGCAAACACTTTCTAATTATCTGCCCCAACATACTCTGGACTGTATCAGGGTATTAAATTAAGCTATACAGAATTACAATATCTCATCCCTATTCTTGGCTCCATGTGTTTAGGTTGTCTTAATGAACTGGCCAAACAGTTAGTTAGGTTGTGTGTTACAGAATATTTAAATTTTGGACAAAATAAACATCTCTTCCTTTGATTTCACATAGAACCTGAAGTTTTAGAATACAGACAATATCATTCATTGTCCTGTATTCTGATTTTCCTTCATCCCAACCAGATCAACTTCATTCATATCTCTAATTTAAGTCTGTTCTCTTCTGGCTTCTTTAACAGTTCCTGTATGTAGTAATGCTGACTTTCAGAGATGTAAAACTCTAATTCTGAGTCTTAGTTGTTATACAGGTATCCAAAGTACCAGGAAAATATCAGGTTATATACATTGAGCACAGCATCTCATAATTTATAAATAACACTTAAAACTCATGAATAAATGTGATTGCTATAAGAATTTATAATCTAGGTCCTAATTTTCCTATAAGTATTTTTCTAAATGAGACTATATAATATTTATCCTTTTGTTTTTGGCTTATTTTGCTCAGAATAGTGTCTTCAGGGATCATTCACCTCATTGCATGCCTCACGACTTCATTCCTTGCTGTAGCTGCACAATATTCCATGGTATAACACCACAGTTAGCCCTTCTGCTTGTCAGTCAATACCCAAACTCCCTTTTACTCTTATCTACTCCATCCCCAATTATTTACCCTTAGTGTTGCTGTGGTAATAGTGATGTATTCCTGTTAAATACAGACCATAACATGTAACGAGTAGTTTTTCCAATATACCCCTCTACTATTAATTCTTTGTACAAGTGTCATATCTTTGAAGTAGTTCATATAAGAACTTATTATATTTGCAGTTTTCATTGGTGAGATATATGGCTCTTAACAATCCTTATCACTCATTGTTCTAGTTTGCTAGCTGCCTGAATGCAATATACCAGAAACAGAATGGCTTTTAAAAAAGGAATTTAATAAGTTGCTAGTTTACAGTTCTAAGGCCGAGAAAATGTCCCAATTAAAACAAGTCTATAGACTTGTCCAATCTAAGGCACCCAGGGAAAGATACCTTGGTTCAAGAAGGCCGACAATGTTCGGTGTTTCTCTTTCTTTCTCAGCTGGAAGGGCACATGGCAAACATGGCGGTGTCTGCTGGCTTTCTCGTGGCTCTACAAAAGGGACTCTCTCCAAAATGTTTCCTTTTTTAAAGGATCAATGGGTGGAGTCACAATCCATGGAAGCTATCTGATCAAAAATTACCACACACAATTGGGTAGGTCACATCTCCATGGAAACAATCAAAAAGCTCCCAGCCCGCAATACTGAATGAGGATTAAAGGGCATTCCTTTTCTGGGGTCCACCACAGATTCAAACCAGCACAACCTATTACCTTCAATAAGGCACTATTACTTATAATCCCCTTAATGAACTACCATCACCTCTATCCATTCCCATACAATTAAGTTCAACCTTGTTAACAAGTTTATGCATATTAGGTAACTACTCCCCTTCTCTAGCTTTTATTCTAGATCCCCTATATTCTACATTTTAAGACTCTGAGTTTACATTTTCTAGGGGGTTCATGTAACTGAAATCATACAGTATCTACCTTTTTGTGTCTGGTTTATTTCACTCAGCATTGCATCCTCAAGATTCATATTTTCCTATGCTACAGGACCTCATTTCTTCTTACTTCTGCATAACATCCCATCACATATATATATATATATATACCACATTTTGTTTATCCACATCTTGTTGATGGATATGTGGGTTGTTTCCATATGTTGCTGCTATGAACATCAAGGGTGTAAAAGTTTGTTTATGACACTGCTTTCAACTTTTCTGGCCAGGTCATAGGGAAACTCAATATTTAATTTTCTGAGGAACTGTCAACTTGTTTTCCACAGCAGCTATACCATTATATATTCCCACTAGCAATGAATAAGTGTTTCAATTTCTCCATATCCCCTGCAACATTTGTAGTTTCCTGTCTGATTAACAGCAGCCATTCTTGTAGGTGAAATGTGTAATTGAATTTGATTTGTAGGTATTTTGTTGAGAATGTTTGCGTCTATATTCATTGGGAAAACTGACCTGTAGTCTTCCTTTCTTGTATTATCTTTATCCACTTGTGACACTATAGTGATATCAGCTACATAAAATAAGTTGTGTGGTGTTCTTATTTTCTCAAATTTTTGGAAAAGTCTGAGCAGGAATGGTATTAGTTCTTTTTGGAATGTTTAGTAAAATTTTCCTGTGAAGCCATCTGACACTGGGCTTTTCTTTGTAGAAAGGCTTCTGATGCTGTGTTTGTCATGTTCCCTTCCAGATGAGAGAGGAACCCTGACCATGTTCACCATGTGCCTTTCCAGATGAGAGAGAAACTCTGACTGTGTTCGCCATGTGCCCTTCCACTTGAGAGAGAAACCCTGACCTTCATGGGCCTTCTTGAACCAAGGTGTCTTTCCCTGGATGCCTTTGATTGGACAATTCTATAGACTTGTTTTAATTAGGACATTTTCTCAGCCTTAGAACTGTAAACTAGCAACTCATTAAATTCCCCTTTTTAAAAGTCATTCCATTTCTGGTGTATTGCATTCTGGCAGCTAGCAAACTAGAACAATGTGTTTCTAGAAAATCATCCATTTCATCTAAGTTGTCTAATTTGTTAACATATAGTTGTTCATAGTATCCTTTTCTGACATTTTTTTTTGTCTCTTCAGGGTCCTTGGTGATGACCCGTGTATTAATTTTTAAGCTGCTGGAATGTGATATACTAAAATTGGAACAGCTTTAAAAAAGGGGAATTTAATAAGTTACAAGTCTACCATTCTAAGCCTATGGAAATATCTGAATTAAGGAATCAACAAGAGGTTGCCATTACTCAGAAAGGCCAATGGGTCTGGAACACCTCTGTCAGCTGGGAGGTCATGTGGCTGTCATCTGCCGGTCCTTTGCTCCTCGGCTCCGTTGCTTTCAACCTCCTCTGTTCCTGTGGGGATTCCGCACTTTGTTTCTCTGGGGCTGGCTTTCATCTCCTGGCTTTTCTTGGCTCTCTCCAGTTCTGGCTTGTTTAACATCTCATGGTGATGTCTGCTGGGTACCAAGCATTTCCAAACATCCATGTGTCTGTTCTCTGAAGCAGGTGTTCTCCAAGCATCTACATCTGTTCTTTCTGCCAGCTCTGAGGCTTCTGTTTCTTTTTAAATCCTTTTAAAGGATTCCAGTAAACTAATCAATACTCACCTGGAATGGGTGGAGTTTACATCTCCTTCTAATCAAAAGATCACAGCCACAATTGCCATGTCATATCTCCATGAAGATAATCTAAACAAAAGTTTCCAAATTACAGTGTTGAATAAGAAAAGGCTGCTCCCACAAGATTGGATCAGGCTTAAAACATGGGTACATAACACTTTCAAACCAGCACAACTCCCCTCTCATTTTTTATTTTATTAATTTTATCCTCTCTTTTTTGGTTTGTCAGCATAGCTAAGGGTCCATCTATTTTATTGATTTTTCTCAAAGAACCAATTTTTGGTTATACTGATTCTCATTATTGTTTTTTTGCTTCTCAAATTCATTTATTTCTGGTTTAATCTTTGTTATTTCTTTTCTATTTGCTTTGGGATTAGTTTGTTGTTCTTTCTCTAGTTCCTCCAGTTAAGCAATTAAGTCAGCATTTTTTGCTCCTTGTACTTTTTAAATATAGGCATTTAAGGCAATAAATTCCCTCTCAGCATTGCCTTTGTTGCATCCCACAAGTTTTATTTGTTTGTTTGTTTGTTTGTTTGGTGGGCCGGCACTGGAAATCGAACCCAGGTCTCCGTCATGGCAGGTGAGAACTCTGCCTGCTGAGCCACCACGGCCCACCCCCAGAAGTTTTGATATGCTGAATTCTCATTTTCATTCATATCCAGGTATTTACTAATTTCTCTTGTAATTTCTTCTTTGACCCATTGATTACTCCATATATTGTGGAAGCTTTGTTTTTTTGGTGGTTACTGATTTCCAGCTTCACTCCACCATAGTAAGAGAAAGCACTTTGAATTATTTCAATCTTTCTAAATTTATTAAGGACTGTTTTGTGCCACAACCTATAAGCTATCCTGGAGAATGTTCCATGAACACTAAGAAAATGTATATGCTGGTGTACTGGGGTGTAACAATCTATATATGTCTATGAGGTCTAATTCATTTATCACATTGCTCAGGTTCTCTTTTTCCTTATTGATCCTCTGTCTGGTTCTATCTGTAGAAGAGAGTGGTGTAGATTCTACACTAATAGTCTACCACTACTAGTGTTGAAACATCTATTGCTTCCTTCAATTTTGCCAGTGTCTGCCTCATGTAATTTGGAACTCTTGATTGGGTTCATAAATGTTTATGAATGCTATTTCTTTTAGGTGAATTGCCCCTTGTATTATATGTAGTGTCCTTCCTTGTCTCTTATGACATCTTTGCATTTAAAGTTTATTTGTCTGATATTAGCATAGTTACTTCTGTTTTCTTTTGGGTACAGCTTACATGGAATATCTTTTTCCATCCTTTCATTTTCAATCTATTTTTATCCTTGGATCTAAGATAAGTAAGTCTCTTGTAATCAGGATAGAAATGGATCATATTTTTCAATCAGTCTGCCAATCTGTAGCTTTTAATTGAAGATTTTAGTCTGTTAACATTCAAAATTATTACTATTATTACTGAATCTACCATCTTATTCTTTGGTTTTAGAGAGATCTATATATTTTTTCCCTTTCTCTATTTTTATCCTATAAGTTACCCTTACTGATACTCTTTAATTCTGTGCCCTCCTCCAGACCTCTTCTTCCTGCCTTATTTTCAGCCAACAGAATTCCCTTTAGTATTTCTTGCATGACAGGTCTCTTGTTAACAAATCCTCTCAGTGCTTGTTTGTCTGTGAAAAATTTTAATCTCTCCCTCATTTTAAAGGACAAGTTATGGGATAAAGAATTCTTGACTGGTAATTATTCTCTCTCACAGTCTTTAATTCATCATACCACTGCCTTCTTGCCTCCACGGTGCCAGTTGAGTAGCCCGAACTTAGTCTTATGTGGTTTTGCTTCTATGTGGTGAATTGTTTTTCTCTTGCTGCTTTCAGGACTTTCTGCTTCTCCTCAGCATTTGATGGTTTGATTAGTATGTGTCTTGGAGTGAGTCTACTTGGATTTATTCTATTTGGAGTTCACTGGGCTTCTTTGGTTTGTGTATTTATTTCTTTTACAAGGGTTGGGAAGTTTTCCCCAATTATTGCTTCAAATAATCTTTTAAGCCCTTTTCTCTTTTTCTATGGGACACCAATGATTTTTATATTTGTGTGCTTCATGTTGCCCATTGTTTCATTGACATCTAATTCAAAATTTTACACCTTTTTTGGCCATTTGGTCTTTTGTGCATTCAAACTCAGTTGTCCTGTCCTCTAGTTCACTTATTCTTTCTTTTGCCTCTTCAAATCTGCTGTTGTGTGTCTCTAATATATTTTTAATTTGATCTGGAGTATCTTTCATTTCTTTAAGATCTGCCATTTTTCTATATATTCTTTCACTTTCTTCTTTATCTTTTTCTAGTGTGTTCTTGATATCTTTTATGTATTTATCCAACCCATTGAAGTTATTTGAGAGATCTGCATGAACATCTTTGATTATTTGCTCCAAATTCTGTGTTTCCTCCAGTGTTTTAATGTGGTCATTTGGCTTGGTCTTATGTTCTCTAATCTTCATGTGCTTAATCAATTTTTTGGCAGGTCTCCATGTATGCTGAAAACTGCCCACCCCCAGGCTTGGCAAAAGAATCTGTTTGTATGCACGGTGGGTCTCCTGGTTCCCAGGCTCTGGCATAGGTTGCAGAGCTGAGAATTTCAACTTCCCCTACCCACAACCAGCCTGGGAGTGGCTGGTGAGTTAGTATGGCTTGCTTCCTTATCCCTGCCTCTGCCAATGCATGCCGTGAGTGCTCCAGACCTTTGTGAAGAAAGGATGGAGGCAGCGGACACAGATTCTCTTTTACTGGCAAATTGTCAGATTGGTTCTGCTCTGCCTCCCTCTTCTCCCAAGGTGAGGGCCCCTAATCTTTGCCAAAACCAGGCACCCACAGCAGCCTGCCTCAGGGGGCAGGAGTGAGCATTGTGAACTGGCAGCAAGGTCTCTGTGCATGAGTAAACAAAGTCTGTTGGCTTCCAGTTTCCTCATGGGACCTCCTAGCTGTGGAGCCAAGAGGAAGGATCTCCCAAGCCAGCTGCAGAAGTGGGAGTAAGGGAGTGTGCTGCTCCTTTGGCATCCTTTCTGCCTGCATGTTGCTGCCTGCCCCAGGTAGCTTCAACTGAGTAAATTCAACCCATCCTCTCAATTGTACTTTCCCTGCTTTTTTATCCAGATCCTCCCTCTATAATGTAGAAGTCCCTCTCTGTTCACTCATACCCTGGAACTGCTGTCTAGTCATTTTCTGTTCTTTGTCTAGTTATTCCATAGTGTTGGATGAACTCAGCCTATCTTATTCTGCCATCTTCCTGGAAGTTTTCCTCTTTATTGTTTCTTAAATATTTCATTTACCTCCACTCTGAACTTTATTATTTTATTCCTTATGCTTCCTTTTGATGTAGTTTGCTTTTCTTTTCTCTTTTTTCCATATTTCAGGTTAGGACTCTGATTTGAAGCTTTTTTCCTTTTTAATGTAAGCATTTAGCACTATAAATTTCTCCCTCAGTTCTGTCTTTGCTGCATCCTCTAAGTTTTAATATGTTGTATTTCATTTTCACTTGTCTCAAGATATTTTCTAATTTTGCTTGTGATTTCCTCTTTAACCCAATGGTTTTCTAAGAATATGTTGATTAAATTCCATGTGTTTGTGAGTTTTCCATTTCTCCCTCTGTTATTAATTTCTAGCTTCATTCCACTGTGGTTGGAGAATATACATTGCATGATTTCAATATTTGTGCATTTATTGAGATTTGTTTTGTGGAGCAACATATGGTCTATCCTGGAGAATGATCTGTGTGGACTCTAGAAGAATATGTATTTTGCTTATGTTGGGTAAAATGTTCTATATATATCTCATGTTTATTTGGTTTAGAGTTTCATTCAAGTCTTGTACTTCTTTATTGATCTTCTGCTTAGATGTTCTATACATTCTTGAGAGTGACATTTTAAAGTCTCCTATTATTAATGTAGAATCAACCATTTGTTCCCTTCAAATTTGTTAGTATTTTCTTCATTTATTTTGGAGCTCTGCTGATAGTTGCATATACATTTATAATTGTTTGTCACATCTTCCTGTTAAATTGTTCCCTTTATCATTATGTAATGACCATGTCTGACCTTGATAAATGTTTTCATCTTAATGTCTGTTATATCCAATATAAGTATAACCACCCCAGAACTCTTTAGATTACTACTTGTATGACATATTTGTTTCCATCATTTCACCCTCAATCTAACTGTATCTTTGAATTTGAGTGAGTCACTTGCAGACAATATATAATGCAGTAATAGTTTTTTATTCATCTCTGCATTTTGACTGGAGTTTAATCCATTTACATTTAAAGTCACTACTGATAATACAGGATTTTTCTTCTACTATTTTGTTATTTAGCCTTTGAAAGTCTATTTAGTCTTTGTAAGTATCATTTTGTCCCTTACTTGCACTAATTCTTACTTATTTACTTGCTTTTCTATGTTGTACCATATTGAGTGCCTTCTCATTTCTATCTGGATATATTTTACATCTATTAACCTTGTGGTTATCTTGGGGTCAAAATTTAATATCCTAAATATAATTACCATAGTTGGTTTGATATCAGTTTACCTTCAATCACATGAACACATTTTTATACATCTTTGGCCCCCTGTGATTTTTTTTAACATAACCACTTAGATCTTTGTACATTAAATGTCCAAAATCATAGATATTTTTCACTAATTTTTATGAATTTGCATTTTAACACCTGTAGGAAGTAAGAAGTAAAGTATATCATAAAATATAATATACTACTACAATGCTATAATAATACTGGCATTTACAAATAACAAAATGCTTGCCTTTACTGCAGGTCTTTATATTTTTTGACACTTTGAACCATTATCTAGTGTCACTTCATTTCAGTCTGATAAGTTCCCTTTAGCGTTGTATGTAGGGTAGGTCTAGTGGGATAAAATCCTTCAACCTTTCTTTATCTGAGAATGTATTTATCTCTTCCTCATTTTTGAAAGAAAGTCTCACTGTATATAGAGTTCTTGCCTAGTGTTTCTTTTCTTTCAGCACTTTAAATATTTCTGTGTATGCCTTCTTGCCTCCAAGTTTTCTGTTGAGAAAGCAGCACTCAATATGATTGGGACTCCCTTGTATGAAACATTTCTTTTCTCTTACAGCTTTAATAACTCTCTCTTTGTCTTTGCATTCAATATGGGGATCAATATATACTGGGGTTTATTTTTCTTTATGTTTATTCTGTTTGATGTTCTCCGGGCTTCTAGAATATTCATGTATTTTGTTTAGTTTGGGAAGCTCTCTGCTATTATTTCTTTAAATATTCCCACTGCCCCTTTCTCTCTTTATTCTCCTTCTTGGACTCCCATAATGGTCATATCAGTGCACTTGATCATGTCCTACAGGGGTCTTATGCTATTTTCACTTTTAATACTTGTTTTTTTCATTTTGCCCCTCAGCCGGACTCATTTCAAATGTCTTATCTTCAAGTTCCTGATTTTCTCCTCTGCCAGCTCTGATCTGCTCTTGACACCCTCTTGGAAATTTTTCATTTCAGTCATTGTGGTCTTCATTCCAAGTAATGCTGTTTGATTCCTTTTAAAAATTTTTATCTCATTATGAAGACTCTCATATTGCTCATTCTTTGTTTCCTAATATTCTTTAATTCTCCCTTGTAGTTTTCTTCATCTCCTTGACCACTTTTAAGGCCATTTTCTTTAAAGGCTTTGTTAAGTATGTCCACATTCTCATCTTCTTCATTGATGTTTTCTGTTTTTTTCTCCTCTTCCTTTGGATGGGCCATCATTTCCTGTTTCTGTGTTTGGTATTCTTTTATTTCATACTGCATATTGAATATTTTTAAATGTTACTGCCTGTTTCTTGATTTTGAAATCAGCTTGTGATAAGTCAGAGAGTGTTTTGTGCTCCAACCCCCCTATTTGGAATGTCTTCCCAAGTGAATGCAGTGTGCAGTGTTTTCCCTGGCTCTTGTGCCTCTATCTTGCCCTGGGCTTTTGCTTGCTAATTGTTAGGAGTTTGTCTCCATCATTTCCCCGACAGAAGACCTCCTTTCTCAGGTATTTGATAGTGGCAGGCCTTTTTCCCAGAGTTTGCCTGCCTTTATAGATTTTTTTCACACTCCTTTCATTGTCTCAAGCTGCTTTTACCTGGCTGCCAAATTCTAGGAGAATGGGCATGCTAGAGAGAAATTTCTTAGCCAAAACAGGGCAGTGACTCAGGAAGTGGGCACCAAATAGCTCCAAGTTGCCCCCCCTAGGAGGAGATCAGGAAGGGCTCCAAGAAGTTCTATGACAGCTTCCTAAAGCTCAGCTTTTCTGGCCTGCTCATGAATGTCATCTTCCACTAACTTCCTCACAGCCCTGAGAAAATGCAGTGGCTTTATGTCTGCACCCCCACCACTGTCACCGCATCCAGGGAGGTCTGAAATGAAGACTACCACCACCTGTGTCCAGGTGGCTTGAAACAATGACTGCTGCTGTTTTTCTCTGGGATGGATTGAAACAGTAACTGCCCCCGAGTCTGATCCCTTGCAATCTGAAGTCACTAACCAAAAGATGTGTTCAGTGATCAGACGTGCTCACCCCTGTTTTGGGGAAAATGAATTTTATGTCCCTTTCTACCACCAGTGAGCTAGGCAGGGGTTGGACCCTTTGGCGACCTGCTGCAAATGGGGAGGATGGGCCCCCATAGCTGCTGTTTGTAGAAAGCCATTTACTATTCTTTACCAAAACTTCTCAGCCTCTTCCTTCAACAGTTTCCTGGATGCTGTACAGTGTTCTTCTGGCCTCTGGAGTTTCAATATAGTTGTTTCACATAGCTCAGTCTATTTAATTGTTGTTTTTGTGGAAGGATGAGTCCTCATACTTTCTACCCTGCCATCTTCCCACAATCCTCCCATTGGGGTATAGGAAGTTTTAAACAGTTTTAATTAAAATTATATTTTAATAAGAGCTCTTTACCAACAATAGAATGGATTTTTAGGGGCAAACAAAATGGGGAAATTGTATTTCTTAGACTTTATCAGTGTTTTGACTTTTTTTTTTTTAACATGGACAGGCAGCGGGAATCGAACTTGGGTCCTCTGGCATGGCAGGCAAGCATTCTTGCCTGCCACCGTGGCCTGCCCAGTGTTTTGACTCTTAACAATGAAAATAGAGAGGGACAGATAAACATTTAAGAAGTGATAAAGATAGTGATAGTATTGCTGATAAACTTGGCAACTGATTTTAACAACAAAGAAGAGGAACGAATTAGAGGATGTCAGACTGGGGACATGGTGTCATCACTATGTGAAAGTGAAAAGTGAAAAGAAGTATATCTTTCCCAGTTATTTTGACCACATGAATCCAAATACAATCCTAATTCAATGTACATTTATGTATTATAGACAAACTATATTGGGGTCAAACACAACTATTCCTTTATAGCAGGTATTTTTCTTCAATTCTGGGGTTTGAAGCTGTATATACTCCAGAAAAATGTGTTATTATATCTAATCCATTCCTGTACCCCCATTCTGGGGTATCTTAAGGAGTACCTTTTGATGAGGTTGCTTCAGTTATGGTGTGTTCCTCCTCGGTCAGGATGAATCTGGATGCTAGGACTAGAGTCCTTTACAAGGGAAAGGAAGAAAGAGAGAAAACAGAGAAGTCACTGAAGCAAGAAGCTAAAATTAATAAAACCCAACAGAAAGAGAGAGACCAGTAGATCCCACCATGTGTCTTGCATGTGACCAAGGAGCAAAGATCACTAATAGCTGATTTTTGGCAAGAAAGCAGCTCCATAATGAACCTTGATTAGGGAATGAGATTTTGCTATTTTGTACAGGTTAGTGTAATGCTCTCATACATCCCAGAGTAATTTGGGCAGTACATAAAACAATATTTGCAAAGTCCCCTTGAGGGACTAGGGGAAAATGTGGAAATATTAAACATCCTCACCTGACAAGTTCATGATATTTTTGGAAGCATTAGGGTCTACCAATTTAAAAAGCCAAGCCCTCTATTTTGGTGTTTGCCTTTCTGAAACTTATTCCTGCAAAGGAGAAGCTAAGCCTACTTCTAATTATGCTTAGAGATACCCCCCAGAGAACGTCTTTTGTTGCTCAGATGTTGCCTCTATCTGTAAGCCAACTCTGCAGATAAACTCACTATTCTCCCCCCATGTGGAACATGTATCCCAAGACTACAAATCTCCCTGGCAACCTGGGACATGACTCCCAGAGATGAGCCTGGCCCTGGCATTGTGGCATTGAGAAAGCCTTCTTGTCCAAAAGGGGGAAAGGAAATGAAATGAAATAAAGTTTCAGTGGCTAAAGAGATTTCAAATAGTCGACAGGTCATTCTAGAGGTTATTCTTATATGTTATACAGATATTATTTTTAGTTTCTAATTTATTTGAATATGTGCTGTTTTGAATCTCTTATGTACTCCAGAAAAGCCTCTGTTCTTTTAATCCAATCTTGTGGGAGCAGATCTGTTGTTTGGGTGGGATCTTTTGATTAAGTTGTTTCCATGGAAACATGACCCCACTCATTCAAGGTGGTCTTAAAGTCCGCTTGCTGGAGTCCTTAGTGATTACTTGATTTGGACATATTTATGGCCTCAAAACCATAAGTGAATGAATTCCCACTGTCTAAACCTACACATCATATGGTACTTGTTTTGAGAAGGCTAGGAAAGTAAAACAGACCCTATTTTTTTGTGATGGCTGACTGATACATATACATGGAGATGCATAGGAAAGGTTCTAATTAGTATGTAGACTAAAGTAGGACTAAATATTGGTATGTATCACCAGACTCTAGTTTCAGGTAGAACAATGCAACCTGGTTCAAGTGTAATTATCAGAAGCTCACAGTTGTGATTCTGGCCCGTTTTTGAAATAAAAAGAAAATCCATCAGTTCTAGTTTGCTAGCTGCCGGAATGCAATATACCAGGAACGGAATGACTTTTATTAAAGGGGAATTTAATAATTTGCAAGTTTACAGCTCTAAGGCTGAGAAAATGTCCCAATTAAAACAAGTCTATAGAAATGTCCAACCAAAGGCACCCAGGTAAAGATACCTTGCTTCAAGAAGGCTGATGAAGTTCAGGGTTCCTCTCTCATCTGGAAGGGCACATGGCAAACATGGCATCATCTGCTAGCTTCTTTTCCTGGCTTCCTTTCAATTCTTTTGTGTATATGCCTAGGTCCTAGTTGTGGAATTATTGGATCATACGGTAATTCTATGTTTTACTTATTGAAGAACCATTAAACTATTTTCCACAGTGGTTACATTATTTTACATTCCCTCCAGCAATGTGTGAGTTTCAACTTACTAATATTTGTTATTTTCCATTTTTTTGATCATGGCCAACCTCTAGTGGGTATGAAGTTGAATGTCATTATAGTTCTGATTAGCAGTTCCCTAATGGATATTGATGCTGTGCATTGTTTCATGCATTTATTGTCCACCTGCAAGTCTTCTGTGGGTAAAGATCCTATTACTTAAGCAAGGAGTACAAAATTATTGCTGCCGCTGTTAAGACTATATTGTTTTAGCAGTAATATCACTGTTAAAAACTATTTGCACTGCCTTTCTGCTAAAAGTAAAAGATCATCTGCCTTTTTGTGTGAGAAATAATCTGTCATATAGTGTTGAAATGACACCTAAAGTAAAGAACAGAAAATTGAGTTAAAATACATCCTCATTACAGTATTTTTAATGGAAAACTTTAGAAAATGCTTTCCCTGACATTTTTTATAATAAGAACAAATTGTAGCTTAATACATAGAAATTATTCTTGTCCATTACTTATAAAAATGTAGCTTGTAGTTTTCCTATTGTAAACCTGGAATCAATTATAATTGATGTAATTTAGTCATTACTCTGTTTTTCTTTTTGAATTTAAAAGTCTCTGTTTATATTTTTCCTATTAAGAACCTAACTGCTCAGCTGCTGAATATAAATTATTAGGACAACTGAAATAAGTAAAATTGAGAAAGGGTTTGTAAAGTAACAGACATGCAAATCTCAATGATTTCAAAGGAATCACTGGTGTCGTAGATCCTTCTTTTCATGTGTCTAACATGTCTTTCCTTGTTTTCATAATAGTTTAGTATATTTATTTCTCTAGGTATGCCCCTTAATTCTATTGTTATTCTATTACTACTTCTTTCTTTTATTGCTCCAGCTCTCTTATCCTCTCTCCTTCCTTTCCTCCTTTTCTCTTTCCTCTCTCCATCCCTTTTTCCTTCCCTTCCTTCCTATTTTCCAATTCACATATCTATCTATTTATTTAACTATCTGCCTACTTATCTATCTGTCAAACCTCTGCAGTACTCCACTCTCCTTTGACTAAGACCATACCTCCAATCCACCCCCCACCATCCCTCCTTCAGCCATTGACTTCTGTAACTCACTTTGCTGTGGCCAAAATATTTTTTGACTCAAGACCAGTGGTTCATATCTTTGAAGGAAACTAGACTATAAACTCTCACTGACTTTTATAATAAAATGCATTAATACAGTGCTATTAATATACATTAAAACACAAAAACCCCTATTGAATAAGTCTATGAATTTTTACAAATTACATATATCCCAATAATCATAGTCATGTTGAGAAACCAAGTAAAGCATCCCTTTTGCCTCATTCCAGGATATTTCCACTCCAAAAGAAACACTATCATTTTTTGTGAGGTTTTAAAGGTATATTCATTTTCTTTTACAGATACTAAACTATTCAGACTTTATATTTCTTTTTTGAGTTTTGTTTTTTGAGAAGTTGATAATTTTCATCAAAATGCTTAAATTATGGGTGTAAAATTTTCCTGATAATTTTCAGGATATGTAGGTACAATGATATTCCTTTATCACTGATGTTATTAGTTTATATTTTCTTTGTTTTTTTTCTAAATCAATCTTGTAAGGTGTCTACCAATTGTATTAGTATCTTCAAATAGATCTATCCACTTATCTTTACTCTATCTGGTTATTTTTATTCATATAATGCTCTCTGAGAGAATTTGTCCTATGAGCAGAGCCTTATATTATTTTATAATTGTTTCAATAACTTTTTCACAAAGAAAACACACTCATATAACCAGCACTTCAATCAAGAATTAGAATATTACCTGCAGAAGTTATGAATGCTCCAATAGTTGATATACATAGAAGTGTTTCTAAAGTTTCTCAAGACTTTTGGCTTCTAGCTTGGTGCTCAGGCATCTGAAAAGTGACAAGTCAATTCACTGAATAGTCAAAGGCTTATGGAATTGGATGCATGTGGACATATTTGTCCCTATAAACTTTCACAAGAAGGAAGAGTGGAAGAACAGAGGATAGTGATTGAAATAATTAAAAATAAAGATTAAGAAAGAAATGTGATGTGGAATTGTATAAAACAATATAGCTCCTTAGAACTCCTGAGGGACTGCTTTATTATTTTTACCTCAAGAAAGATGTTCATATATAAAAGGTTTCAGAATTACTTTTCCTCAAAAAGTACAATGACAGTAGATAGGAAATACCACTTGATAAGTGACATTTGTAATTCTATGATTAGCTTCTTTGACAGGGCTAGACTTTGGGCAATGTGGGTGATTGACTACCCAATCACAAATGATAGAGACACCAAGAAATTATTTTGGAATGGTCGTGAGTGAAATTCTGTGGAGGAACAGAGTCTAACACTGCTAACCTGCCCAAACATTATGAGTTTTATTTGCACAATAGCAAGTAATTCAATTGAAAGATATTATTTGAAAGCCAACCATATGCTATCAGAAAAGATGTATTATTTTGCCCTGTTGATGTCATTTTTATAGAATCTGGGTAGCAAACTAATTTATTTACTTATTTAAGTTATGTTCACAGTTAAGAAATTAAGTGTTAATGTGCTGTTTTAATACTGCTGGATAATTGCTTTTAAAATAAAACTACAAGATACAAAAACAAAGAGAGGCAATCAACATTAAAAATAAGAATTATATTGTATAATTCATTTTGGGAAGAGTACTATCTCAGTGTTATTAACTACTTAAAACAAAACACTAAATGCAATTTAAAATTTAGTTTTGGTTTTGTTCAAAATATTTTTTTGATGGTGTGCACATGTGTGCACTTTTAAAAAAATGAAGATTGTTGCATTTAGGATGCACCATTAGTTTTTGTTGAAGCATCAAAAGAGTCTCAAGGCTTTTATTCTTTGCTTTTAATAATGAACTTTTTTTTTTTGCCACTACATTCTTGAACAGCCCTTTCTTTCTTTAGTGTCGAAAATATAGGTATTTTAATTCTTGAAGAAGTCATATTTAATAATAGGTGTAAACAGCAATTCAGAAAACAGTAACTGTTCTCTCATTGTTATTAAGGTCTTAATGAAGGAAACGGATTTGATTTCTCTAACATGATTTACAATTTAAATATGGCCTTTTCCCTTGATGTGTGTACATGTATGAGTGCTTGTGTATGGTTCTCTTTTTCGTCCAGGTGCCAGCATCCTTAGCATTAAACTTCATTGAATTTTGGTTCCATGAGTCAGAAAATTCATTGCATTTTTGTGTAATTCCTTGGTATTACTAGTGACAGTTTTTCCCCAGCCACAACCCTTAGGGACTTTTATCAATTGCTCCCTCTCTCCCTCTCTAATAGAGGCAATTTAAAACTACTAGAATCTTTAAAATGAATCTATTGGTAGTTCCAGGCAGCAATATATTTGAAGTGTGGTTGTGGGGAGGTTTGCCAGAGTTGCCATAAATGCCTGCAGCAATGGTCTCAGAGAATTAACAAGATCACAGCTGGGGTTTCTGGACAGCTGAAATGAGTAATAATGACTTTGGACTGTCAGGATATATGTTACCATTCTGGTTTTAAGTCTTAGCTTTAAAGTTTACAAGTTTCTTTTTACCCCTTACAATATGGGTTCAGCTCCAACAACAGAGGATATCAATGGTTTGAAAAAAGGTATAGATGTGTAACTAGTTTTATTGGTTTGAGTTCTTCTGAAGCCATTACCACCTCTTTCAAGGCTTGTAATTTCCTCACTTAATACCACCTTTTTTTTGAGGAGTCAGTGAAAAAGATGATGAAGTCTCTGTGTGTGTATCGGTGTGTGCATTCGCTCATGTGTTGGAGAGTGTGGATGCACACAAGTCAGATACTATCTTCAAAATATTGCTACGAATTCATGGACTGGGTAGAATTTTCTTTTCTGGGCAATTTTTTAATTGTTTTATCTGTACTTGGAAAGAATGTGTGTTCTGAAGATTAGGTTGACTTTGTTATCATAGTACTCGACTTCTTTTATTCTTACCGTTTTTTTTTTTTTTACTCTTCTTGAAGTCTCCTACTACAGTTGTAGGTTTGTCCCTTGTAGATTTCTAAATATTGATTGTACACATTTTTTTTGTATATTTTAAGATTATACCATAATTTAATATTGTTATAGCTTATTAGTGAATTAAGTCTTTGATCATTATAAAGTAATTCTCTTTTCCTTCAGAAATTATTTTTGCTCTTAGATGTACTTTGTCTTATATTCATAGAGCAATAACAGCTTTCTTTGAGTTAGTATTAAAGTAGGGTATCCTTTTTTCTCAGATATTACTTTCAATTAAATATAGACTTGCTATGAGGAATCTAAGCTGAATCTATATGGTCTCCTCTGCAGACACAGGGATGAATCTGCATCGTCACCTTCTACCAGGAGAACACAGTGGTGGCCTAGCGTGGGAGTCACACGTCACACCAAGGGAATGGACTCGAGGCTCCTGGCTGCCTGGGGGCTGACACCAGCACACCTCTGTTGCCTGGTCCTCCCACATCCTGCCCCTGGGGGCTTCACTGAATGCTGGGACCCTAATGAAATCCTGTTGTGTTGTTGCCTGAGGACCAGTAAGATCAGGCTTTAAAGCTACTTTTCCCTTTAAGTATCAACTGGGTGGGCTCAAGAGAGATGAAGGTCATGAGGCACCCATGGCAAGGTCAAAGGGCTGGGATTCCCTGAGGGCTTAGGCCCTGCAAAGGCATTTACCTGTTCCAGAAATGACAGAAAAGGTATAGGTATGTCACTAACTCTTAAGAATTGCAAAGCTGAAAGAATGTTTTGGGACTATTAATAATAAACAACCACCATGATAGTGTAAGGCGAAATTAACTTTTTGTTCTGTGAGGAAAATGATGTCACAAATTTATTATCACATACAATAATAATAAAGATAATGATACACTATTTTTCTTGATTTGTGATGTTTGTGGTATTTGTACATCTAAGGTCTATAATTTCTCATTCGCTGTAAGTATTTTCATTCTTTATGAGTATTCATTTTTACTCCTAATTTTATTTTGACTATTTTTGTTCTTCTTTCCTAAAGAGGTCCCCCAAATTGTTTCTGTTTCAAGTTCCACAAAGCATAGACCGACTTCTGCCTTCAACTTTTGATATCCTCTCAATCCAACAATTGCTCGAACATTTAATTATTTGGATGTATTGCCATTTCTTTGTTCTTTTTTATTCTTTCATATATTTGGGATTTATGACTTTTTTTCATCTTTTTATATTTCTAGTTTGTCTGTTATGTACTGTGTTTTCATTCATTGTTTTAGTGATTTGTGAGAAATCACAACATCCATGATTTACTTACTGGTATGTAAATTTAATCAAATGCTGATTGAACAATACCATCTATTAGAAAATGAAAGGAATTTAGGGGATTTAACTCCATTTATTTCCTCATGTTATTTTGCTATGTGTTTTAGTTTCTTTCAATAAGCTGTTGTTATGAATTAATTATTAAATAATATTTATTAATAATATATGATAATTTGCATATTTCATTTAAAATAACTTTTTAATATTTACCAACCTATTAAACTATTTTAATATTTTTCTCACATTTCAATGCTTCCATTTTGAACACTTTTCTTGTCTAAGCAATAAGATTTTTAGAATTTTCTTTATTCATTGTTTGCTAATGATACATTGAATATAAGTTTTCTCAAATCATTTTGTTTTGTTTTCCATTCTAAAAAAATAATGTGCTGGTAATTAGAGTTGCCAGTTAACTTCTTTCAATATATTGAATTATTATTTGAACTTTTACATATTTTTTATTGTAGCTATTGAGAAATTGGCTTTACATTTTAATCAGTGGATTTAAGGATTTTTGCATCAACCTGATGTATATTCATTAAATCTTGTTAATGCATTTTATTAATATTGGACATTTTTGAGCCATAATAACTTCAAATGTTTCCTCTGCTATATTGTTTATCTCTTCTACTTCTGGAGCCCTGATATTATATAATGCTCTATTCTCCTTATCACTTATCCTCATGACTCTACTGTCCTCTTTGTCTGTTTTGATAAAATTACTTTACACATTTGTTCAAGTTAAATAATTTTTTATTCAAATCTATCCAATCTCCTACATTTGTCCTTGAGTTTCAATTTCATTTGTGCTTTCCATTCCCAAAGTTCAATTTGTTGTTTTTTTTTATTATTTTTATTTTTCAAATCTGCTTGGTCATTAATTATGCTCCCTGCCTCTTGCAGATATTTTCAATCTTGTCTTTTACTTCTTAAAACTTACTATGAATTATCTTGCCACTTATTCAATAATCCCACTCTGAAATCCTAATATTCTGGTTCTGTAAATTGTTGTTTCTCCTGATTCTTGCTCTATGTTTTTGTTTACAAGGGGACTTGTTTGTGCGGTACATGTTTTCCTTGAGAAGTTATATGTGGAGGGTCTTAGTGGCCTGCAGTGAGAGTTCCCCAGAAGATTTTGGAGGTTCCTTAATCTCCTATACTGGGGCAGATTAAAATAAACCCACTATGTGATTTTGTTTGGGGTTATGAACTCTCAGAAGCCCAGTTTGTGGTTGTAACTTCTCAGGGATTCTACCTAACCTCAACTCTTCAAAAGGACAAAGCAACTCTTTTAACTATTAGATGAGATGAGGGTAACTGAACCAGGGATCCTGCACAAGGAACTGGTCTGGAGGCTGGTCAGGGGTTCTGATGTGGACATGGTATGTCTGGAATGCCAATTAGAGTTCAAGGGAAGACGTCAAGAATACAGGATGCAGAGATACGGAGTTCATTACAGAGGTCTAGACTGGAGCTATAAATTATGGTCTGCCTTTCATACAGTAAGTTTTCACTGCCTTCAATATGATCTTTAGAAAAGATAAATCAGATCTTATCATTCCTTGGTGTACCCCTACTCCCCTGTGGTTTTCTATCAACCTTAGTGTAAACTCTAAACTCCTTGGAATGGCTTAGAAGGCCTTCCGGTTTTGTAGACCTCACCTTTTTTGTAGTTCTTATCTCCTACTCTCACATTCATTCATTAAGCTGCACTTATATTTGCCTTTTCTCTTACCTTATACCTCCCCAAAGTTCATTTCTATCTCAGGGTTTTTTGGCATATTTCCTTTTTTTCCACTGTGAAATGAAATTTACCTACAATCTTTTATAGGCCTCTCCTACAGATTTCTAGACCAACTGACCTGGAGTCTGTCTCATGCATTGATATATTTCACAGGTCCCTTGTTGGTTTACAATGTTCAACTGATACATGCAAAGCTATTCTACCCAGTTTTTATGTCACTTTTCTACATTTTCTCAAATGTGTGTTTTCTTCATTCTTCTTTTGCTTTATTTTCACTTATCAGATTTATCGTTCCATATACAATGAGTATTTATTTCTTTTATTTTATACTAGCATGTGAGCCTTTTGAAAGCAAGTTTGTTTAGTGTGTTGATGAGTCTCTGGTTATGCAGAACAGTTCCTAAAGATAGTGCTCTCAATGAATGAATTGTCATAAAATATCTAGTATCTATTATACTCCTGCAAGCTATTTAGTATGCATATATAAAGGTTTTAATTAACTAAGAGTTAAGAACCAGCAAATAATACAGAAGCAACTTTTTAACAGAGTATTTGAGAAAAAGGGATTTACAGAAGTAGGGGAAATGTTAAAATAAATTGTTGTTTCATATACGAATTTCTTTTTACAGAGTCAAAAAATAACACTGAGGGAATGATTTTTTCCCAAGATTTTCTGCAGAAAATATCCAGTGTCACATATTGTAACCATCTGTGCCTGTATCGGTTGTGAATTATCAAATCATTAATCTGACAAAAAAGTTCTGCTCCCCAGGAATTTTATAAGGTGTTGATTAACCAGGAATGAGGACCTTCTTTTTTTTTCAATCAGGCAAGTCGGAAACTGTTGCAGCACAGTGGTTCTCAAAGTGTGATCTCAGGAATATCAGCATCAGCATAACCTGACTGATTACTAGAAGTGCAAATTCCTGTGCCTCTCTTAGAACCACCGAATCATAACTCTGAGGGTGGACTCTAGCATTCTGTGTCTTAACAAGCCATCTTGGGTTTTCTAATAAAAGTTAAATTTTTAGAATCACTCCTGGTGTGATGTTAGAATTTCAAGCACTGTCCATTACGTTTTAATTCAAGCTTAGAAAATATATATATATATATATATATATTTTTTTTTTTTTTTTCTTGGTACTAAAGATCTCTACACCTCTTTTCACCATTCTTTGGACCACTGCTGAATATTTGAACTCATTTGAGCATATTAGATTTTCTTTCTTAGGAATTTCCAAGTGAAACTTTTTTTTTTCAGTCTGTAAAATTCATTTAAACTGAGGTAATATGAACTTGGAAATTAAGCTCCCATTTTGTGGCAAGTGTAATATGAACCAGACTGTGGAGAGGCTGAGAAGAATCGCAGAAGCAAAATGTGACTCACTGCAAAATAGAAAAAAGAGAGAAACAATGTCTGCCTAGGCTCCTTACACTTTTCCAGTACTTGATTCTTCAAGTACTCCCTAGGATTTTGTGATGTACTCCATTATCTTTCCTTTAACTCCTTCCTCCCTCCCTCCCTCTCTTCCTTCTTCCTTTCTCTTTCTTTCCTTCCTTTCTTCCTTCTTTCTTTCCTTCCTCCCTTCCTCCTTCACTCTTCCCCTTTCCCTTTTCCTCTCCTTCTCCTCCCCTCTTTCTCTCTCTCCTTTCCTTCTTTTTTGAAGACAATTGACATTATGTTGTTAGCTTTTAATAGGCCATGGGAAATATTTATTCCATGATAATTAGTAAATGCTACAAAGCAGTTTTTGCTTTTCTTTCACAATACTGAAAATGGAAAAACAAACAAAGAAACATGAATTTAATTTTAAGTGGATGGTGTCTTCCTTACATTTGCAAATGAGAAATTTTATGAGATGTTGAATATATTTTAAAATGGTTTTGAAGTACCAGGGTGAAAGCATGAACAACTTAGGTGAGAAGTCCCTTCCTCCCTTCTTTTCTTTTTACTGAAACTGCTTTAAATAATCTGATAAAAGTCTCTAAAGCATCTAGATATTAAATAAAACATTCACGCTAAGTGTGAGTGGATAGAATCAAGTAAGTAATTACCGGGCTTGTGAATGCAGAGAGTAAGCAAAGTGAAACTGGCGTTTCTCTACAAAGAATATTTGGGACCAGGTTGGGAGAAATGGATATATTCTAATGGTTTATAAGTACACTAATTAGAAGGAATTTAAATGTACTCAAGTGATATATGGCTAAAGGGCCAATTAATTCACATTGCTTCTAGTTTTTAAAATTTTTAAAGTATCATTTTACCTGACACTGCTAATATTCAAGGACAAAAGAGAGGCATGTAAACGATTCTATGGAAAAACACCACTGCATCCATAATATTTTATTTTAATGTTAGTAAAGAATGAAACAATTTGTTCTAGGATGTGCTCAGTATTTAGCAGAAGTTCTGGCCTAAAACCCTGCCATTTTCAGCAATATGCCTTTAGACCTATTTCTGTTGCAGGATATATTTATTGTGTCAAAAATGAGATCTTCTTTGATGGCACTCAGTAAATAACTCAAACAGAAATCTAATTCCTTTGGTCTTGCCTTGGGGTATTTGTTTTTACATCATTGAGCCCTAAAATTAAGAATATTTATTTAAAATTACCCTATGGTTTACTGTTCTCTGTCTCTGTAATTTATGACATTACCTTATTGAGACATTGTAAAGGTGGAAAATGTGCACTGTTATAATTAATAACCTACTTAGTCGCATAAAAATCATTATATCATTAATAATTTTAAATTGAGTGGGTATCATTTAATTTTTCTCTTATTGAATTTCTCCTTTAGTTTTTATAAAATGTTTCGTCATATTTAACATACACATTTTAATATAACTAAAGCATATAATAATGGTACTTCGTAAAAAAGGATATTTAGAAAATCAAAAATATTCACAAGAATTATGTTTAAAGGAGAATGTACATTTAACTCTGTCATTAAAATTGAATATGAAATTCAAGATAATGATTTGATGGAATGTTCATGCAGACTTTGTAAATTCTAAAGAGCTATCTCAAAGTTTTATATAGTATAAGGACATAAAATTACCATTTTTGATTTCTTCAAGGTGACAAATTTTTGAAGGAAGATGATAAGCTGGAGCAACTCATGCAATCAATAAACACTTATTGAACAGCTGCTACCTGACAGGCATGAGGATAGTGAATCTGAGTGACATATATTGGGGAACTCATAATCATGCAATGGTTCCAAACCCTGGCTGCACAATAAAATCACTCAAAGTGTTTCAGAACTACTGAGTCTTGAACCAAAACAACTAAATAAGGATCTTGGGAATAGGAGGAGAGGGCTTTACAAAAGCTCACCAGATTATTGTGATTTGTAGGTAGTATTGAGAATTATTGTTCTGGTGGCTTCTAGATATTTCCTAAACTTTCCTGCTGCCACCACTGAAGGTGTCAGGATATTTGTTTGTTTTATTTTTAAAATTTCTTTTTAGATTACAACTATACATGAATCCATGTGTTCTCCATTAACTTCTTTTTTTTTTTTTAATCACTGTCCTGATATGATTTTCAGCACAATAGCTAGTTGGTTAACTTTTGCAGGATAAGACATCTTCAGTGAAATGCAATAATAGGATGTGATTTATTGCTAAATTTATACAAATATTGAAATAAAATGTGAATTTGCTTAAAATGCCAATTTTACTATTTTGTTTTATTCTTAGAAAGGAATTTCTATTCTATGACCTAAAAGTCACCAGTAGCCTTCCTCTACTCTTGCCTTTACTCTCTGGTTAAGGACAGCATTCTTCCTGCTTTCCTCGGGTGGTAACTAAAAAATAGACACCTTTAGTTCTTGTCTTCTCTGTTGCTAACTGACCAGACTACTAGGAAATTCTCTGATATGTTTTCAGCATTAGTCAGAGAATCATACAAGAAGCTTGGACCCCAGTCTAGGAGCTCTTTGTTATCAGTTTGAAACAAGGTATGTCCAGAAACTGAGCATGAGGGTCTAAGGACGTTAATAGCAATTTGACAGCGAGTAATTGTTTATGTCTATTGAATCTAATAATAAAAAATGAGGCTTATAATTTGTGATTTTATTCTTCGCTTCAATGGTTTAGTAATTTATCTTTTGAATTTTACAAAATAAGCAGGTTGCTATGGATTGGGAAAAGCAAAATTGGCCCGTCACCACTGACATTTTGAGAAGCTCTGTATGGATATTATTCCCATATTTATTGCCCAATGTCTCTTTAATATGAACATGTTCTCTAGGAAGAAATTTTGCATTGATTCATGGTTTACCGCAGAAAGATTTTATTGATTAATTAATAGATAGGAAAGAAGGATTAATAAAAAAGGGGCATAAGCAATATATAATAAGTAGAAAAGAAACAGACACATAAAGATGGAAGAAGAGAAGAATAAAAACGTATAAAAAAAGTAAAAATAAAAAACCAAACACTAAGGTAGAAAGAGAGAACAAAAGAGAAAATTTTCTCGTAGATGCAGTTCACATAATTTTGCATCAAATTAGTGCACATAATCCCGTGAACTTTAGCAAATTCATTTTTTTTAAGGTTCAGTGTAATGTCCCTCTTGGTAGCCAAAATCTTTACATCTAATGTTTACACTTAACTAGTTAGCTACACTCTAAAGACATAGCATTATAATAATAAAAAAAAGAATTATTTGGACTTCCCTTTTTTCAGTATCATGACATTATTCATGTTAAATTAAAAGCAGTGAACATTTTACAATTTTAAAACATAAGATGCACAAGTCACTTGGGATTGGTAGCTCTATCAAGAATACAGATCTATGAACATTCTTACCATATGATCATTCCATTCTTGATATATAACCAATAACTCACAATATCATCACATAGCTGTATATTCGTCACCATGATCATTTCTCAAAACATTTGCATCAATTCAGAAAAAGAAATAAAAGAAAAAAACTCATACAAACATGAAACAAGAATGTTCATGTTTGCATGGGGTTATGTTTAAAAATAAATAAAAAGGAACCTGCCACTGAGCCACTGTTGCACCGCCCTGATCTCAGCTTTTGATGAGCAACCTCAGATGGCTGGGGCTTGGCTCCGGGGGCAGCCAGGTTCCAATAGGGAGGCCAAGGAGGAGAATTAAAGACATGACGCTCCCCCAAAGCCTTGGGGGACAAGCTCAAGAGCCACATTTGCTGGGCAGGTCAAGAAAGCTCAGTTTTGGGGCTCCAGGGAAGAAGCTCTACTCCTGATTTCCTTCCCAAGGCCCTTTGAAGACAGTCTACCCCCTGTCCCGAGGCCCTGACTCTGTTTTGGCTCAGAAAGTCCTCCCCATAACATTCCCCAGAACTTTCCCTCTAGGCAAAAGCAGCTTGAGGCAACAAAAAAGAGTGTAAAAACTACAGAGGCAGACAGTCTGGACAAAGGCCCGCTGGCTTCAAGCATCCTGGAGGGAGAGGTCTGTCTCCTAAAAAAAGAATACAGATCCAAATGATAATCAAAATTTCCTAATTCATAAAAGTCATGTATCAGTGACTATGATTTTAAAGATTTGTTAATTCAGATAAAAGAAATCATCATTATCTTTCTTTATAGCATAATCAAGGGAGTGTGGTTTCCACTTTATATGAGACCTTAATTTTTCTTAAAATAATGATTAACAATACTTTCACTTTACTTTGTAGTAACGAGAATTGAAAGGTGATGAGAAGGAGTTGAAGGTTTCCAAAGTCAATTAGTGGGACGCTTTTATCCCCCCTCAAGTCCATATTTTTCTTTAAAAGCAATGAGAATTGTAGCACTTAGGTTGTCACTTTTGGGAAAACAGGAGGGGGAAAAACATCCAAATGCTAAGAAATAAGTTTTACCTGCACGTATACTAACTGCTTGGAATTTCAATTTGTTTGCAAGGTCAGGTGACTTCTGAAGAAGTCACATGAAAAATAATGGCAATTTAAATTCTATACTTCATGCAAAAGCAATCTGGCATGCAGGTTATTCCACAAACTAGAATTAAATTTCTGTACTTGGCTTAATAATTAGTCTTTCTTCTTACAGCTTCATGTTTTGAAATATTCGCATTCCCTCATTTAGTCATTATGGAATCAAACAATAACTTTCATTGTTAATTACCATTTTCATGGCATATTTGGTCATCCTCTCTAGAATACATCCCATTCAGATGACACCTTCACTTATTGCAATTCTACACAATGAATCGAGAATTCAAGTCACTTTTTTCAGAAAAAAATAATCCTTCTCCCTATATGTAGTCTGTTAGAGTTCCTCCAGTTCTCATTAAAATCCTATTTCCTTAATGCCCTGTGCTCTTGAATATTAGATAATCACATATTTCATCATGGAAAAGAAATAATATTCAACTCCAGTCTCTACCTTCACTAAAAAAATTAATTTTAGTGCAGTTCCTCATCAGAGTATGTTTATGAGATATAGATAAATCTTAAACTTGGAATAAAATGAATACAGCTTTAGATATGGTTCAGTGAATTGGATTATTCATTACTGTACTATATAATTATTATTAGGAAACTTCTAAATGCAAATAATATTTGAGGAAATATTTTTTAGGAAATGCAAATTTGCATGGAGAAGTGGAATAGAGAAATTGGAGAGAACTTCAAAAGTGAAATTTTGAGAATATCTACATATGGAGAATAACATGCAAATTTCATAGTTAAAATATAGAGAAAAAGTAATTAAGGAGTCCTTTGAGTAGATCCTGCTTTCGTCCTGTGTTCTTTATCTTTTGCTTTATTGGCTATATTCTATCTTTACAACATTCTGGTGACTGACCCATAAGATAAACTTTACAGGGCACAATTATTGCGCTCAAAATGCGCTAATAAACTCAAAGTTCTGAAATTAGCACTTGTTTAAAATTTTCCATACTAGTTGTCATCAATTACTTCAGTTGCTTAGACAATTACTTTATACAACTCCATGTTTACTTCTACATTCACCATCTCCGTCCTCTTTCTCTTAATAATTTCAAGCAGTACTGAAATTTCAACAAATATATTTACCTATTATTTTCAAATAGGTCATATCTCGTTGTAATCACTGACTTTAAGGCATTACTTTTTCATATCTTCCTTAATTTGATAAGATTTTCATCATTTCTTAATCTTCTACATTTCTTTTAACACTCATTTTCACTTTTCTTATTAAATGTGAAATTAAAATAAGTTAATTACTCAGCAACTTTGGGATCAACATCTATTTCATCCCTTTTCTCAGTTAATTGTATTATGACTGTCTGGTGTCTTCTTTATTTCTCCTAAGATGCTGTTCTTACTATATCTGATTCCTTTTGTTAATTCTAATGCATTCTCCTTCTTGAATATGCTAAGTATTTTCCTTAAAACTGTAACTGAGATAACAAAATCTTGCTCCTTTTTTTCTCATCCCAATTGTATTAGTTAGGGTTCTCTAGAGAAACAGAATGAACAGGGGACACTCGCAAATATAAAATTTATAAGTGTCTCACGTGACCGGGGGAACGCAGAGTCCAAAATCCGCAGGGCAGGCTGTGAAGCCGACGATTCCAATGGAGGGTCTGGACAACTCCACAGGAGAGGCTCACTGGCCGAAACAGGAAGAGAATCTGTCTCTTCTGAATCCTTTTTAAAAGGCTTCCAGTGATCAGATTAAGCATTACTCATTGCAGAAGACACTCCTCTTTGGCTGATTACAAATGGAATCAGCTGTGGATCAGCTGACATAATCATGATTTAATTCTATGAAATGTCCTCATCGCAACAGACAAGCCAGCACTTGCCCAACCAAACAGGTACCACCACTTGGCCAAGTTGACACATGAACCTGACCATGACACCAATTAAAGTGTATATTTTCAACACTGAGAAACTGATAAGTTTATTGAATATTTTTTGTTTATATTACTCCATCAGTGTAATACTATGTTATTTGAGTTTAATTAATTTTCTTCTAAGTAGAATTAACTCAATTATATAAAATTGAACTCAGTAATAATTCTCCTCAGATGTATTTTCGTGTTTTGAGAACTAGAAAAGAACTGTAATTATATCACTAATGTCAAGAGAAATGAATGAAAAAAATCATTTTGAAAAGTAAAAGTGTTGACTGAAGGATTGTTCTGTTTCTCTGAAAGGCACAAGAAGAGATGCAGTGGTCTTTCAATAGGGTAAAGAAACTACATCAGGAAAGTTTGTCTAGATAATTAATCAAATTATTTAAAGACATTTTTGAATAACTGCTAATCAAGATTAATTAAAATCTCAGTTGTTTTTCACTAGTTTGATGCCAGTAAAATATTGTAGAATATTGCTATTGTGAAATAGTCCATTTACAGTGCTATTTGTAAGTACTGATAACTTTTCATCAAAAAATAAATATTTGCCTTGATCACTTGGCTTAAGTGGTATCTGCTAGTTTTTCTACAATGTGAAGTAGTGTTTTTCGCTTTGTATTTAATAAGTGTCTTATGGGGAGGAATTTTGAGACTGTGCAAATATCTGATTTCTCTTAAAATCACTAGATTGAGAGTCCATTGAATTTGAGATGCTGTGGTATATACGTATAACCTGGCATCTCCCTAGAACTTTGGCTACCTGTGTGACACCTAAGTCTCCGAGTTGGAGTTCTGCAGCTCTGAAAGTCAGCACTGCTACATTCCGCAACTTTTAAAGAAACCTAAAAAGAGATCAGGCTTCGATTAGAGATAAGAATAAAGCTGACCCGGTCAGCACTAAGGTAACTTAAAATACAGGGGTAAGGATGACATTATCCATATTTTAGAATTTCACTTACTGTAGTAGAACATAGGAAGAAAGGTTTATTCTGTCCAAAACCTAAATTTTCTGTAGCGCAAAATCTAACTCAACCTGTCTAGATAGTTCATTTAAATAATCAGACATATGGAGCCCAAAATGGGAATGAGAGCTTGTGGTTCTGTATAGCTTAATGCAATAGCTGGATATATCCCAGAGAATGTTGAACAGATCATTAAAAAGTATTGGCAAAGTCCCTTAAGGGACAGGAGTAAAAATAGGAAATATTAAGATTTATCACCAGGGAAACCCAGGATACTGTCTCAAACATTAGGAACTCATAAGTCAATAGGCCAAGCCCTTGATCTTGAGGCTTGCTCTTGTCCGACTTATTTTTGTAGTTGAGAAGCTAAACCTACATATAGTTATGCCTCAGAGTTTCTTCAAGAAAACCTCTTTTGCTGCTCAGATGTGGCCTCTCTCTCTCTCTCTCTCTCTCTCTGCCCAATTCTGCAAGTAAAATCATTATTATCCTTCCTATGTGAGACATGACATCCAAGGGTGAAAGTTTCCCTGGCCACATGGGACTTGACTCCCAGGGATGAGCCTGGCCCTGGCACCATAGGATCGGCAATGCTTTCGTGACCAAAAGGGGGAAAAGAAATGTAACAAACTACAGTATCTTTGGCTAAAAGAGTTCAAATAGAGTCAAGAGGCTGTTTTGGAGACAATTCTTATGCAAGATTCAGCTAGATATTGCTATTTATCACAATTTGCCAAACCCCAACAAAACCATTCTTGTTAACCCTAAAGAACACCTAGGGCTATATGTGAAATTCAACAAAAGTTTCAAACACTAAGATTACTTTCCAGAAACCTACAACCTCCAGTTGGTTTCTAGGCCAGATAAGTCCTGAAACCCTGAGAGGCCAGTGTCTCTAAGAACATCAACTATTTCCATCCCCCTATTCTATATTATTGACAGCCTTTTCCAACATGAAAAAGTTAGAATGGGCATAGCCCAAATGCCCCTAAAGATTGGGAGAAGGATCAAAGGAGAAGGAGGAATTACAATAGAGAAGATAGTATTTAACAAATGAGTATGACTTAAGAATCATTATATCGATATCTCTTTTAGTGTCCAGTGTCCTGGAGCAGCTAAAAGGAAAACTGTAAAATTGTGGAGTTGTAACCCATACCAAACTCTGAATCTCTTCTATAACTACTTGTTACAATGTACTCTGAAATTTATTGTATATATATTTCAAAATAAAAAATGTTTTTAAAAATATCAATGTCATGAAATATAAAGATGGAACAAACAACACTTCAAGTTTACTTTATTCTAAAGAGACATTAAAACAAAATACTTTGATGAACATTGTGTTAGTTTACAAGCTGCTGGAATGTGATATGCCAAAACTGGAATGGCTTTTAAAAAAGGGAATTTAATTAGTTGCAAGTTTACAGTTCTAAGCCTATAAAATTGTCCAAACTAAGGCATCCAGATAAAGATACCTCAATTCAAGGAAGGCCAATGGCTCAAGGCTTTCTAGCAACCTCTGTCAGCTAGGAAGTCATGTGGCTAGCATCTGCTGGTCTCTTGTTCCTGGACTATTACTTTGGGGTTTTTATCTCTGTTTTGTCCTTTCAGGTTTTTTTTGTCTCTGTTTCTTTGAGGCTTCTCACTTTGCTTCTCGGGTTGGCTCCATCTGTTGGCTTCCTTGGCTCTCTCCAGGTTCTAGCTTACTTAATCTCTCATGGCAACATTTGCTGGGCTCCAAGCATCTCCAAACATCTGTGTCTCTGTTCTCCAAGCATCAGCATCTGTGTCAACTCTTCTGTGAAGTTTCTGTTGGCTCTCTCATTTCTGACACTCTCCAAAATGTTTCCTCTTTTAGAAGATTCTAGTACACTAATCAACCTGGAATGAGTGTAGTTACATCTCACCCACACCCACGGTTGGTGATAAGCAAAAGATTTCCAATGTACAGTATTGAATTAAGATTAAAAGAAATGACTGCCTCCAAAAGATTGAATCAGGATTAAAACATAGCTTTTCTGGGGTACATAATACTTTCAGACCAGCACAAACATCAATGGAAAAATTGGCCAGCTTGAATAAGGTCTATAGAAAAGATTCTAGAATTGTATTAATATAATTCTTGATTTTGATAATTACATTATGATTACGTAAAGAAATTCATGTTATTATGAAATATACAGCAAAGTATCTGAAGTAAAGAGGCATTATGTCTGTAATTTACTATTAAATAGTTCATAAAATTATAAATGTATGTGTATATATATGTGTATATATCTGTGTGTGTTTATATATATAGAGAGAGAGAGAGGAAGAGAGAGAAGCAGAACCCAATTTAGTGAAATGTTCACATCAGGAGAAAATTTGATTGAGGATATATGAAAACTGTTTGCATTACTTGTGTACCATTTTTGCATGTCTGCAATTATTTTAAAATTGAAGTTTAATAACAAAAAATTTATACCAAACTGATTCTGGATTACATGATTCCTCTTCTTTCTTTTCAGGAAATACTGAATGAAGGAAAGTACATTAAGTCTCATATTCTATTAAGTTCTTTCTTCTTTCTATCTCTTAAATCTTTTCTTTCCATCTCTTAAATCTTTTCTTCAGTTCTAACTTCACCAGTGGCTGTACCTTATCAACCTTACAGCAAAATGAACTGCCCTTTAATCTGAGTTCTAGCTAATAGTGTAGACTTTACCAAAAAATGTAGCATTCAATAACACAACCTTTATATTATTGTGTCATTTCACTTGCCAAATATATGATCCTAAATTTATCAGAAGAAATTTCTTGTGCTTCTTTCCTCTCTCCACAACTTCTTGCAATTTCAAGCTTATAGTAAATTACCAATTAATTCTACATACTTGATTTGAAAACAGTTGTTAGGGGAGATAGCTGTAAGCACTAAGAATAAAAATAAATAAATAAAATGATGGTCATGAGCTATAAAGTTTATATCCTTCTCTGCCTATTGTTTGGGACAATTTGATTTTATGATGATTCTTAATACCCTAAAGCAATGCAGTACAGATTTAGAAATGCTTGTGGATCTTGTGATTTTCTCCATGGTAGTCATGACCTGATGTGATTTTCAATTATAGACTTACTTATTTTAAACAAATCTTTTTGACCAGGCCAACAGGCAGATCCTTCAAGCCTAAGAAAATATTTTTTCAGCTACTTTGAATTTATTTACCTGAGAAAAACAAATCCTTTTTATTGTATAATTTGAGAAAACAAATTAAAGACCCATTAGATAAACAAGGCACATTAATTCAAAATTTTCATAAGATGTTTTTAAATATGTTTTAATGGGTAGAGGAGGAAGACAGCATATGGATATCAAAACATTTTTCAGAGACCCTTGGAAAGGCACTGAAGGGGAATGGTAGATACATTTCACTGTGGATATATCAGTTATCTATTGCTGCTTAATAAAACATCCCAAAATGTAATAGCTTAAAACAACAATTTGCATAGCTCATGATACTTTTAGCAGTCTGGGTGCTACTTTTGGCTTGAGCCAAGGATGATCTCAGCTGAACATTTTCATGAGTCTGCAGTCAGCTGATAGCTAAGCTGGTGGGTTAGCTGTGATTGGATGCCTTAGATAGCTCCATATAGCTGATGGTCAGAGTTGTCAGTTAGGAAATAAGGGTTTTGGCCCATATGTTTCTTTTTGCAACAATTAAGCAGGCTAGATTGAGCTTTTGTATATAGTGGTGGTTGCAGCATCTCAAAGAGAGAAAACTTAAAGTCCCCTTGAGGACTTGGGTCAGAATCTGCACAGAATTACTCGCCAGCATCCTTTCTGTCAAACCAATTCATTCCAGCTGGTGGGAGATTTCTGGGCATAAGCAAGTGACCAGAATATCTGTGGTCTATGTCCATGATGGGCCACTTTTGTGGACACAGAAAAGAACCGAACATGTGTAGAGATTTGGACTTTAGTACAGTTACTGAACCATTAGGATATTCATTTGGAAAGGATATACTTGATCTTCTGTAACTTACATCATAGACAAAAGTAAATTTCAAATGTATCACTTACCTGAATGTGAAAAGGGATAACATAAAATTTAGAAAATTATACTGTAGGATAAATTTATAATCATATATAGTAAGTAAAAATTTTAATCATGACAATAGAAAATTCAATCATAAAGGAAAATGTGATAAAGTGGAGAACATTTAAATAAAAATTTTCTATGCATCAAAAGTCATCAGTAAAAGTAAAATTTCCTAGAAGAATAAATTTGTTAGGATATAAAAGACTTGTACGCTGACAACTACAGACATTGCTGAAAATATTTGATGAAGGCTTAAATAAATGGCAGACACCCCATGTTCACAGAGAGGAAGACTGAATATTGTTAAAATATCAATATTACTCAAAGCAATCTACAAATTTAACTGAATCTCTGTAAGAAACCCAGCGGTCTTTTTTTGCAGAAATGGAGGATCTGATCCTCAAATTCATGTGAAGGTGGCCTCAAATAATGAAAACTATTTTGAAAGAGAACAAAGTTGGAGGATTCATGCTCTGATTTCAAATTATATTACGAAGCTATAATAATCAAAACAGTGTGGTACTGGCATTAAGATAGACATATAGACCAATGAAAGAGAATTGGAAGCCCAGAAATAGATTCATACATCTATGGTCAATTGATATTTTTAAATGAATTTTTACTGAGATATATGCATATACCATGTAATCATCCAAAGAATACCATCAAGGGTTTACAGTATCACATAGTTTTGCATTCGTCACCACAATCAATTTTGAACATTTTATTACTACAAAAAAATAAAAATAAGAATTAAATAAAAATAAAAAAGAACACCCAAAACATTCCCTATACCTTATCCTGTGCTTTTATTTATTTATTTATTGTCATTATTTTATTATTCATCTGTCCATACACTGGATAAAGGAAGTGTCATTCACAAGATTTTCATAATCAAATGGTCACACTGTAAAAGCTATATAGTTATACGAACATCTTCAAGAATCAAGACTCTGGATTATAGTTCAACAGTTTCAGGTATGTCATTGTAGCAATTCTAATTCACTGAAAACTAAAAAGGATATAAATATAATTCATAGGAATAACTTCCAGAATAACCTCTCAACTCTATTTGAAATCTCTCAGTTATTGAAACTTTATTTTACTTCACTTCTCTTCCCGTTTTTTGTCAAGATGACTTTCTGAGTCCCATGATGCCAGGGCCACGGTCATCCCCAGGAATCATGTCCCATGTTGCCAGAGAGATTTATACCCCTGGGATACATGCCCCATGTAGGGGAGATGGCAGTGAGTTTACCTGCAGAGTTGGCTTAGAGAAAGAGGCCAAATCTGATCAGCAAAAGTGATTCTCTGTGGGTGAGTCTTAGGCATAATTATGAGTAGGCTTATGTTCTTCTTTGTAAGAAGAGCTTTCATAAGGGAAAGTCCCAAGAATGAGGGCTTGGCCTATTAAATTGGTAGTCCCCAATGCTTCTAAGAGTATCAGGAATTTCCCAGGTGGGAAAGTTTAATATGTGCATATTATTCCCCAGTCCCTTTTAAGGGTCTTTGCTAATGCTTTTTTATTTTCTGCCCAGATTACTCTGGGATGTTTTGGAGCATCACACTAACCTGTACAAACCAGTAAGATCTCACTCCCTATTCAAAGTTCTATGTAATTATGGTGTTCAAATAAACTGACCATAGAGGTTAAATTAGTTAGTGTGTTACAGAAAATATAATTTTTCCACCAGATAAACATCTCTTCTTTTGGTCTTACCCAGAAGTTTAAGTTTTAAAACACAGTCAATATCATCCTTGATATTTTAGCCTGCGTTACTTTTGTCCTAACCAGATCAGCTTTACTCATATCTCCCTGAAATCTAATCTCTTTTTCAGTTTTTAAACAGTTGCTATATCGGGTAATGCTGAATTTCATAGCTGCAGAACTCCAGCTCTGAGTCTCTGGCGCCACATGTATGCACAAAGTTCCAGGGAAGGACCAGGTTATACACAAAGTGCTCCATATCTCAGAATTTAGAAATTATAGTTACAACTAGGGAATAGATGTGACTGCTGTAATAGCTTACAAACTAGGGAACTTTACAATAGGCATTCTCTGGATAACCTATGCTCTTGAATTTAATTCTCAGAGTTTGCTCATTATATTTAGTCCATATTCATAAGGCATTACAATATTTGTCTTTTCCTTTCTGGCTTATTTCACTCAACATGCTGTCTTCAAGTTTCATTCACCTAGTTGCCTGCCTCACAATTTCATTCCTCCTTGCAGCCACTCAGTATTACATTGCATGTATACATCACAGTTCACTCTTCCATTTGTCAGTCGCCATACCCTTATTGTCACGAACAATAAGTCATGAGCACTACCACTATAAACACCAGTGTGCAAATGTCCTTTCATCTTCCTGCTTTCAGTTCTTCCAGTTATATACCTAATAAAGGGCTTGCAGGATCATATGGCAACCCTATACTTAGGCACCTGTGGAACCACCACACTGCCCTCCATTCTGCTTCACTACCAACAGTAGTTTGCAATGCCATTACTTGTATCTTTCTGTTTATTGTTTAAGCAGTTTTATTCACACCCCATACAATCCATCCTATGTAAACAAACAATGGTTCCCAGTATAATCACATCATTGTGCATACACCACTACATTCTATATGAGGACATTTCTATATCCTCTGCAAAGAAAGAAGAGGGAAAAAATGAAGAATAAAAAAACAAAACTATAATGAAAAGAAGAAACAGCAAAAATAACACAAATAATCCCATATCCCTTCCTTATATCCCTTAGCTTTGGTATATTGCCTTTGTTACATTTAACGGGAGCATATTACAATTTTACTGTTAACTATATACCTTAATTTCCATTGATTGCATTTTTTCACATACTATCTCCTTTTCAACACCTTGCAATGTTGCTATTCATTTGCTGTCTCTCATGTAAAAGCATTCTTATATTTGTATATTCAGTCACTATCAATGACTACTCTAGGTTTCACTAAGTTATACAGTCCCAGTCATTATCTTCTATGTTCCCTTCTCATGTCATACATGCCTCTAGCCTTTCTCTTTCAACCATACTCATACTCAGCTTTGTTCAGTGTACTTACAATATTGTGCAACCATAAGATAGTATTGTGCTATCCATTTTTTGATCATTATAATCAGTTTTGTTGTACATTCTGTACTCCTTCAGCATCAAATACCCAATCTCTACCCTCTCTATCTCCTGACAACCCGTGTTCTCAACCTTAACTCTCAAAGTTTGCACATTAATGTTAGCTCATATTAGCTCATTTATAAGCAAATATTACCATATTTATTCATACAGGACAAATGCCATATAGTATTTGTACTTTTGTTTCCACCTAATTTCACTCAACATAATGCCCTCAAGGTTCATCCATGCTATTGCATGCATCATGACTTTATTCTGTTTTAAAATTGCATAATAGTTGATTATATGTATATACCACAGTTTGTTTAACCACTTCTACATTGATGAACATTTGGGCTGTTTCCATCTCTTGGCAAGCATGAGTAATGCTGCTATAAATGTCAATGTACAAATGTCCATTTGTGTCCAAGCCTTCAGTTCCTCTGTATATGGAATTTCTGGATCATATAGCAATTCTATACTTATTTGATTTTATACTTATCTTCCTGAGGAAACACAAAACTGTTCTTCTAGATTGGTTGCACCATTCTACATTCCCACCAACAGCGAATAAGTGTGCCTCTTTCTCCACATCCTCTCCAGTACTTGTAGTTTTCTGTTTTTTGTTGTTGTTCTTGTTTGCTTGTTTGCTTGTTTTTTATTTTGGTCATTCTAGTAGGTGTGAAGTGATATTTCATTGTGGTTTTAATGTACATTTCTCTAATACCCAGTGAGGTTGAGCACATTTTCATATGTTTTTGAGCCATTTGTGTTTCCTCATCAGAAATGTGTCTGTCTATGTCTTTTACCCATTTTTTAATTGGGTTTTTTTTTTTGTAGTTTTGTTGTTGAGCTGTAGGATCTCTGTATATTTTCTTGATACTAAATGCTTATCTGATATATAGTTTCCAAATATTGTCTCCCATTGTGTAGGCTGCCTATTTACCTTCCTGACAAAGTTCTTTGGTGCACAAAAATGTTCAATTTTGAGGAGATCCCATCTATCTATTTATTCTTTTATTGCACATGCTTTGGGTGTAGAAAACCACCTCTTATCACAACATCTTTAAGATATTTCCCTACATCTTATTCTAAAAGTTTATGTTCTTAGCTCTAATGTTTAGGTCTTTGATCCATTTTGAGTTAGCTTTTGTATAAGATGTGAGATAGGCGTCCTCTTTCATTCTTTTGAATATCAATATCTGGTTTTCCAAGAACCATTAATTGAAGAGCTTGCTCTTTCTCTGTTAAGTTCACTTGACAACCTTATCAAAGATTGATTGCCTGTAGATGATGATGGTTTTCTCTGAATACTCAATTATATTTCATTGTTCAGTATATCTATTTTTATGCCAGTGCCATGATCTTTTGACCACTGTAGCTTTGTAATATGCTTTAAAATCAAGTAGTTTTAGACCTCCTAATTTATTGCTCTTTCCAAAGATATTTTTAACTATTTGGTGCATCCTGCCCTTATAAATAAATTTCATTATTGGTTTTTGTATTGCCACAAAGTAAGTGTTGGGGTTTTAATTGGTAGTGCATTGAATGTGTAAATCAATTTGGAAAGATATTTAGCCTTCCAATTCATGAACACAGTATGGCCTTCCATTTATTTAAGTCTTCTTTGATATTTTTAGTAATTTCTTTTAGTTTTCTGCATATAGGTCTTTTTGTCTTTGGTTAAATATATTCCTAAATATTTGATTCTTTTGGTTGCTCTTGTAAATGAAACTTTTTTCTTAATTTCTTCCTCAGATTGCTCTTGTTGTTTTGCTGTAGATATTTTGGGATTTCTACATATACTATTTTGTCATCTGCAAACAATGAAAGTTTCATTTCTCTCTTTCCAATTTGGATGCCTTTTATTTCTTTTTCTTACCTAATTGCTCTAGCTATATCTTCTAGCAAAATGATAAATAACAGTGGTGAGAGTGGGCATCCTTTTCTTTTTCCTGATCTAAGAGGGAAAACTCAGTCCTTACCCATCAAGTATGATGTATGCTGCGGGTTCTTCATTTATTCCCTTTATCATGTTGAGGAAGTTCCCTTCTATTCCTACCCTTTGAAGTGTTTTCATCAAGAAAGAATGTTGAATTTTGTCAAATACCTTTGCTGCATCAATCAAGATGATCATGTGGTTTTTCCACTTTGACTTATTGATTTGGTATATTACATTAATTGATTTTCTTGTGTTGAACCAGCCTTGCATACCTGGAATAAATTCTGCTTGGTCATGGCACTGCTGGATTCTATTTGCAAGTATTTAGTTGAGGATTTTTGCTTCTATATTCATTAAAGGGTTTGGTCTGTAATTTTCTTTTCTTGTAGTATCTTTGTCTGGCATTGGTATTTTTAAATCTATTCTGCTAGTCTTTTCTTTTGGTGAATTTATTTCATTGACATTTAATGTTATTACTATGAAGACAGTACTTTCTTCTACCATTTTGTCCTTTGGATTTTATTTGTCATATTTTACTGTTTTTTTCTCAGTTTACCCTTACTGATAGCACTGGTTGCTATACTCTTCTCCAAACCTCCCTCTTGTCTTTTCCTATTTGCCTACAGTACTCCCTTCAATATTTCTTATAGAGCATATCTCTTGTTCACAAAATCTCAGTGCTGTTTTTCTAAAAATATTTTAAACTCTCCCTCATTTTTAAAGCACAGTTTTGCCAGATATAGAATTCTTGGTTGACAGTTTTTCTCTTTCAGTATCTCAAATATATCATACCTCTCTCCTCCAAGACTTCTGCTGAGAAATCCACACATAATCTTATTGAGTCTTCCTTGTATGCGATGGATAGCTTTTTTCTTGCTGCTTTCAGGATTCTATCTTTGACTTTGATATTTGACAATCTGATTAGAAAGTGTTTTGTAGTAGGTCTATTCAGATCTATTCTGTTTGGGGTGTGCTGTACTTCTTGGATCTGTAATTTTATGTCTGTGCAATGGGAGACAATATTTGGAGCCATATATCAGATAAGTGATTAGTATCAAGAATATTTAAAGAGATTCTTCAATTCAACAACCAAAAGATAAACAACCCAATTAAAAAGTGGGCAAAAGACGTGAACAGAAACTTTTCAGAAGAGGAAATGCAAATGGCTAAAAGACACATGACAAAGGTGTTCAACTTCACTGGCTATTAGGGAAATGCAAATCAAAACCACAATGGGGAGTCATCTGACATGTACTAGAATGGCCATTATAAAAAAGAAAAAGAAAAGAAAAGAAAGATAGTGCTGGAGAAGATGTGGAGAAAGAGCCACACTTATCCATTGTTTGTGGGAATGCAAAATGGAACAACCACTCTGGAAGGCAGTTTGGTGCTCCCTCAGGAAACTAGGTATAGAATTGCCATATGTTCCAGCAATCCTATTACTAGGTATATATTCAGAGGACCTGAGGGCAAGGGCACAAACAGACATCTGTACACCAATGTTTATAGCAGCATTATTTATGAATCTTCTTGACCAACAGGGGAAAGAGAGAAATGAGAAAAAAAAAAGTGTCAGCGACTGAGAGTTGAGAGGTTATCCTGGTGGTTATTCTTATATATTATATAGATATCCTTTTTTTTTTTGGATTATGGTGTTTTAGAGTGACTAGATGGAAGTACCTGAAACTGTTGAGCTGTGTTCCAGTAGCCTTGATTCTTGACGACAATTGCATAATGAAATTGCTTTTATAATGTGACTGTGTGATTGTGGAAACCTTGTGTCTGAGTCTCCTTTTCTTTTTCTGTATCTGAGTCTCCTTTTCTTTTTCTGTATCGACAGATGAGTTGAAAATGTGGATGGAGAATGAATAAATAATAAGGAGGGCAAAGGTTAAAATGAATTGGGTAGATGGAAATTTTAGTGGTCAAAGAGAGGGAGGGTAAGGGGTATAGTATATATGAGGCTTTTTTCTTTTTCTTTTTTTTTTCTGGAGTAATGCAAATGTTCTGAAAAATGATCATGGTGATGAATGCACAACTTTGTGATGATACTGCTAGCCATTGATTGTAAGCCATGTATAGAATGTTTGTATGTTAAGATTTATCAATAAAAACATTAAATAAAAAAAATAAAGGAAGATATTCCATCATGGCCAGTTCCTTGAAGAAGCTAAGAGACTAAGAAGAATACTATACTTAATAAAAGGAGCAATCAACCAAAAAGAAATAGCAATCATAAATATTTATATATATAACCATGGCATGCCAAAATATATGAGGCATATAGTCACAAAACTGAAGGTAGAAATAGATGTCTTTACAGTAACTTTGGAGACTTCAAAACAACACTCTCATCAATAGATAGAATATCCACACAGTGGATCAATAAGGAAGCATAGAAGTTTAATAATATCATAAATGAGTAGTCCTAACAGACATATACAGAACATTGCACCACCAAACAGCAGGATATACCATCTTCTTAAGTGCTCATGGATCACTTTCCAGGATGGACCACATGCTGAGTCACAAAACAGTTCTAAATAAATTTCAAAATATTGAAATTATACAAAGTACTTTTCCTGATCACAGTAGAGTGAACATGGAATTAATACCAGGTAGAGAAAGGGAAAATTCACACATGAATGTAGGTTGAACAATACATTAATAAACTATCACTGGATCTAAGAAGAAAGTGCAACATAAATCAATGAATATCTTGAAACAAAAAAATGAAAGCAAAACACATCAAAACCTGTGAGATACACTGAAGACAGTGCTAAGGGGAAATTTATAGCCCTAAAAGCCTACATTTAAAAGGATGAAAGCTAAAATCGCACATCTAAGTTAACAGCTGGAGGAATGAGAAATAGCAAAGCAAACTAATCCCATAGCAAATGGAAGGAAAGAAATAACAAAGACAAGAACAGGTATAAATGAAATTGAGGACAAAAAAGCAATTGAGAGAATAAAAAAATGAAAAGTTGGTTCTTTGAGAAAATCAAAAAAAAAAAAATTGACAAGTCCTTAGCTAGTCTGACAAAGAAAAAGGAGAAGATGAAAATAAATAAAATCAGAAATTAGATGAGGAATATTACCAATGACCTAACAGAAATAAAAAGGATCATAAAAGGATAATATGAACATCACAAGCCAACAATGACAACTAAGATGAAATGGATGATTTTCTGCAAACACAAGAACAACTCACACTGACATTAGAAAAAATGGAAGATCCCGATTGACAATTACAAGTAAAGAAGATTGAATTATTCAACAAAAACCTTCCAACAAAGAAAAGCCCAGGACCAGATGGCCTCACCATGAATTCTCCTAAAATTCCCAGAATTAATATTGCACAATTTCTTCCAAAAAACTGAAGAGGAAGGAAAACTATCTAACTCACTCTATTAATCAAACATCACCCTTATACCAAAGTGGGTTAAAGATGCTACAAGAAAGGAAAATTTCAGACAAATTCCTTGAATGAATATAGATACAAAAATTCTCAACAAAATACTTGCAAATCTAATCCAACAATACATTAAAAGAATTAGACACCATGATCAAATGAGTATTATTCCAGGTATGCAAGGGTAGTTCAACACATGGCTATCAATTAATGTAATATGGCACATTAACAAACTGAAGGGGAAAAACCACATGATAATCTTGAATGATGAAGAAAAGGCATTTGACAGATTCAGGCATCCTCTCTTGATAAAAACACTTCAAAAGAGGAATAGAAAAGAAATTCCTCAACATGATAAAGGGCATATATGAAAAACTCACAGCTAACATCATATCAATGGCCTGTCATCATACTCAACGGCTAAAGGCTGAAAACAGTGTCACCACTGTTACAGACCATTGTGTTAGATGTTCTAGATAGAAAAGTTAGAAAAGGAAAAGAAATAAAATTCATCTACAATTGGAAAGGAAGAAGTAAAATTTTCACTAATTGCAGATGAAATGATCCTATACCTAGAAAGCACCCCCCCAAAAAAAAAGGCTAATAGAGCTAATAAGTGAGTTCAGCAAAGTGTCAGGATACAATATGAACGTGCGAAAATCAGTGCTGTTTCCATACTTTAGTAATAAATATTGATCTGAGCATGAAATTTAAAAAAATCTACATGCAATAGTCACTAAAAGAATCATATATCTAGGAATAAATTTAACTATAGATGTAAAGGAACTGTACAAAGAAAACTATAAAACATGGCTAGAAGAAACTAAAGAAGATCTGAATAAATGGAAAGGCATTCTGTGTTCATGCATTAGAAGACTCAATAATATTAATATGGCAAGTCTACTCAAAATGTTTACAGATTCAATGCAATCCCAATCAAAACTCCAACAGCCTATTTGCAGAAGTGGAAAAGCCAATCAACAAATTTATTTGGAAGGGGAAGGGGCACCAAATAGCCAAAAATCTCTTGAAAAGGAAGAACAAATTTGGAGGATACACACCTCCTGACTTTAAAGCATATTACAAAGTTACACTGGTCAAAACAGCATGGTACTGGCCAAAAAATAGATAGATTGACCATATTTCTTTCTCAAGATGTTTTAACTATTTGGGGCACTCTTCCCTTTCAAATAAATTTATTATTGGTTTTTCTATTTCTGAAAAATAAGTTGTTGGAATATTAGTTGATATTTCATTGAATCTATAAGTCAATTTGGGTATAATTGACATCTTAACTATATTTAGCCTTCCAATCCATGAACACAGTATGCCTTCCCATTTATTGAGGTCTTTCATGATTTCTTTTAGCAATTATAGTTTTCTGTGTATGGGTCTTTTGTATCTTTAAATTTATACCAAAATATTTGATTTTTTTGGTTGCTGATGTAAATTTTTTTTAATTTCCCCCTCAGACTGCACATTAATAGTGTATTGAAACATTACTGATTTTGGGTATTGATCTTGTACTCTGCTACTTGCTGTACAAATTTATAAGCTCTAGTAGCTTTGCTGTAGATTTTTCAGGATTTTCAACATAGAGTATCATATCACCTGCAAACAGTGAGAATTTTACCTCTTCCTTTACAATTTGGATGCCTTTTATTTCTTTTTCTTATCTAATTGCTAGCTAGAACTTCCAGCACAATGTTGAACAGCAATGGTGACAGTGAGCATCCTGTCTTGTTCCTGATCTTAGAGGGAAAGTTTTCAGTCTTTCCCTAAAGAGGATGATGATAGATGTGGGTTTTTCATATATTCCTTTTATCACGTTGAGGATGTTTTCTTCTATTCCTATCTCTTGAAGTGTTTTCATCAAGAAAGGACGTTGAATTTTATTAAATTTCAAACATCAATCAAGATGATCATGTGTTTTTTTTCTGCTTTGATTTGTTGATAGGATGTATTACATTAATTGATTTTCATATTAAATCATCCTTGCATACCTGGAATGAATCCCACTTGGTTCTGGTGTATAATTCTTTTAACGTGCTCCTGGATTCGATTTACAATTATTTTGTTGAGGAGTTTTGCATCTATATTCATTAGAGAGATTAGAGAGTTTGATCTGTAATTTTCTGTTCTTGTAGTATCTTTGTCTGGCTTTGATATTAGGGTGCAGTTGGCTTCATAGAATGAGTTAGGTAGCTTCCCCTCCTCTTCAAAATTTTTGTGCAGCTTGAGCAGGATTGGTACTAATTTTTTTCTTGAATGCCTGGTAGAATTCATGTGATGCCATCTGGTCCTGGACTTTTCTTTTTGGGGAACTTCTTGATGACCAATGCAATCTCTTTGCTTGAATTGGTTTGTTGAGATCATCTATTCTAGAGTCAGTGTTGATTGTTCAAGGCTTTCTAGGAAGTTGCCCTATTCATCTACATTGTCTGTTTATTAGTATATAGTTGCTAGTGGTATCCTTTATTTCTGTGGGGTCAGTGGTTATGTCTTGTCTTCCATTTCTGATTTTATTTAATCATATCTTCTCTCTCTCTTTTTTTGTCAACCTAGCTAAGGGGCCATCAATTTTATTGATTTTCTCAATGAGCCAACTTCTGGTTTTGTTGGTTTTGTTAATTGTTTTCATGTTCTCAATTTCATTTATTTCTGCTCTAAACTTCATTATTTCTTTTTTTGTTTGTTGTTTGCCTTGGGATTAGTTTGCTCTTCTTTCTCTAGTTCTTCCAAGTGAACAGTTAATCCTTCCATTTTTTTCTCTTCTCTTTTTAAATTAGGCATTTAAAGCAATAAATTTCCCTTTTAGTACTGCTTTTGCTGCATCATATAAATTTTGATATGCTGTGTTTCCATATTCATATACCTTGAGATATTTACCAATTTCTCCTGTAATTTCTACCTTGACCCACTGGTTGTTTAAGTGTGTGCTGTTCAGCCTCTATTATATTTGTGAATTTTCTGGCCCTCTGCCTGTATGATTTCAATCCTTGGAAATTTATTGAGACTTGCTTTGTGGCCCAGAATATGGCCTATCCTTGAGAATGATCCAGAACACTTGAGAAAAATGTGTATCCTGCTTTCTGTGGGGTGTAGTGTTCTATAAATGTCTGTTGAGTTCATTTATTGTATTAATCAAACTCTCAGTTTCTTCTTTTTGTTTGCCCAATATCTTCTTTATATCCTCCCTCAACTTGTTGATTTGATTCTTGATGAGATTTTCTGCATCTGTTTGGACATCCTGAATTAGTTGTTTCAACTCCTGTATCTCATTTGTATTGTTGTTTTTTTCCTTTGACTGGGCCATATCTTTGATCTTCCTAGTGTGACTTATTTTTTGCTGATGTCTAGGCATTTGATCTGCTTAATTAGTTTTTTTCTGGAGGTTATTTTCACTCTAGATTTTCTTGCTAGATGGCTTTGTTCTCTATCTGTTCTTTTACATTCATTCCAACTTATTCTACACCTCTGGCACAGGTTCTCTTTACTTGATCAGAATTTTTCAGTTCTTATTTGTCTTTTTCTGGCCCTGTCTTTATGGAGCCTTTTTTTATTTAGAGGATCTCTCCTATATTATAGACCCCAGTCAGATTTTCCCAGACTGGACTGGCCCACATCTCTGGAGGAAAGAGACACCAGCATTAGTTTTCCCTGAGGGTGAGACCTAGCAGGTTGTCAGACATTCCTAAGAAGCCTCTAGACTCTGTGCTTTTCCTATCCTGCCCAGAATGTGGTGCTTGTCTGCCCATGGCTTCCCACATCATAAAGTAATGTGGTGCCTTTAATTTCAGCAGACTTTTCCTGCTGGGGGCATGGTTGAGACAGAGATGGGGTTGTAGGCTGGCAATAATTACTTCAGTTTTCCAGCTCCTGGGGCCTGAATTCCTTGAGGGAGGGATTCCACTTGAGCTGGGCCCCACCTTTCTCTTGGGGAAGATACAACCTTTAGAGAACTAACCCCTTTCACCTAACTAGTTACTTTGTCTCTCTGACAAGCTTAATTCTGCCCTTGCCTGGGGCACTGCTGGAGCTGGAGAAGGCTTTCAGTGCTATTTATTGATCAATTAAAGAGTAGGGAAAAAAAGCCTTTTCAGAGCAGGACCCTGGCCTCTTGGGTTTGTCAATTAAGAGCTTAAATTGATTCATGGCTCTAAGTATCTCCAGGCTCTATGTGCCCCCTTTTTCTTGGGGCCCAGCCCTTTTCCAGTTTTTTGTGCTGACTCTAAAATCTTCTGTTATTTATTATTATTATTATTTTTTGTCAGCCCTGCCCCATGTCTGACAGGTTAAAAATTCCTAGTACCTTTAATTGCTTATTCCAAGTTTATCTGTGCTGGAGGCCTATTTTTATTAGTCAGAATGTGTTAATTAATTCTACAAGTGGAGCTTGGTTGAGCTAAGTCTTTGCTACTAGTAAAGTCTGTTTCCTTTCCCCTTGGGGAACCAGCCTGCCATGCCCGTGGGGGAGGGGCATCAGCCTCTGTGGCTTGGGGGACTTACAGTTCTGCATGCCGTCTTAGCTGGTCCACTTGGTAAAGACGGTGTATGCTGTGTTCAGCCCCTGATGTAGCCCCAGTAATTACCTGTACTGTTCCTGGCTACTTACTAGCTGCTCCGGAGGATGAACTAAATTCTACACCTCACCAAACCATCATCTTGCCCTGCCTCCCTATTTCTTTAGACCCTTTTTGCCATGTAAGTAATAAAGTAATAATTAGCTGAAAATTTCTGTTGTCCCTGAGTCTGTGTTCCAACTCCATATGTAGCAACCTGCTCCACAGTCTTTTGTATTTTGTCTGGATTTTTTAGTCTATATTTTAAACATATGTTTGATTTTTTATTACTGCTAATACTGTTTCTATGTTTGTAACATAAGTTTTATAGTTTCTGAGTTACCTCAGACTTAATTTGGTAAAGGGTCAGTGTAATAATATAAAACTCTATCCGAGATTTATTGAATATGGATAGACACCTACTTTTGGAGTAAGGAAAAATGATGTATGTATCAGTTAACTCCATAGGGAAAAGTGAGCCACAGAACTTTGGTATAATGCAGTAAAAATTTGAAAGAATGTGTTTTGTTTCAATACGTCCTATTCTTCCTTTTAAAATCACCATCTTCGGGGTGGGCCACGTGGCTCAGCAGGCAGAGTTCTCGCCTGCCATGCCGGTGACCCGGGTTCGATTCCCAGTGCCTGCCCATGTCAAAATAAATAAATAAAATAAAATAAAATAAAATAAAATCACCATCTTCAGTCCCTGATTACAGAGAAAATGTGGGAATAAATAACCTTATGCCTTTGTATATAATGTGTATAATGCAATTTTAATTATTGGATGGGGTATAAAAAATATATATATCCCATGTATATAAAATCCCATATATTAAAAGGTTTTAAAAGAAATTAACCAATGTACCTTGAATTCATCTATCACAAAGGTCATATTGGGTCAACCTTAGTAATAAGTGATGTCCATCTATTGCTTTTTTGCACAGTACTTCAATTATTTCATAGTTTCTCTATCTTGTTACATCACAAAATCATTACAAAAATGACCTCTAATGCATTATTAATATAAACTTCCAACAAATACGAATTTTTGAGAGGTAGGCATATGAATTATCTCTTCAAATATTTGCTTTCTACTTCACAGAAGATTCATGGACAATTATTTTTTGGTATATGCATGTAAATTGAACCATTTTGGGGATTTGAAGTTGATGTCCATACAACAGTGTTTTTGATACCTTCTTAATCTCCTTAAATTAAACTGATTCCTTGCCAATTAGTTAATATTATACTAAAGTATTTATTCAAACATCAAAAGCCTCTGAAAAAGGCCTTAAAATTTTATTAGGAATGGAAATAGGTTCAGAAATTCCTGGTGGGCATGGGGTATGTGGAAATAGCAAAAACATATCTCAAACCTTCAACTGATAGTGTTCAAATAAAACCCAACTTATTTTTAAATTCCTTGCAGAACTGGAGCTGTTTCATGGAGTTACTTTGAAATCGCTTCATTGTATAGTGCACCTTGAAGCAATTTGGCAAAAAAAAAAAAAAGGCAGTTTTGCTAGTCTAGAGGAAGAGTAAAGGCAAAATAAAGGTTTCCATTCCAAAGGCATAGAGGATTTCAGATATTTCTTCTGTTACCTTAGGCTACTCAAGCAGGTCTCAATGGCTTAGTTGACCTACCTGTGAAGCATAGATAAGAATATTTGCTTCTTGGTTTTATTCAAGCTTTGTAGGATTCTTGAAAGAAATAAAAGTTCTAAAGGATCATATATATTGGTGAAATGTGGATTCTACAGTCTAATTTCTTTAACTTAGTCTGAAGTTGAAATGTATTCTTTACAACATAATACAGAATTTAACTGTATTATGTAGGAGAAATTTTAAGAAGGAAGGTATTGTAAGCATAAATTATTTCAGAAAAAAAAAGCATTAAAGATCCTAAATTTATTTATAATCTTTAAAGGATAATAAAACCTAAGATTACTAGAAATGAAATATCTCTATTCTACTTGTAATATTAGTTTTAGAGTGGTTCAATTTTTTCTTCATTTTTATTTAACCCTTAATAGGAGAGATTTAAACCTAAAGGAGAGATTTAAATTGCTTGGTGGATGAAGCTATTCATATGGCGTCACTCAGTTAATTTCTTACTAAGCCAAAAGCAGAGCAGATTTTTCTTCTGGAAAACTGGGGAACGCTTAGAGACTAGTTCCGAGGCTTCTTTTTCACTTTCATATATTTCAGTTTTGCATACCTACTGATTCTCTTTACCCTGATGTCACAATGTAGTTTCATACATGCCCATTTGCAATTAATCTCCAGTCCTTCTGTTACCCCAGTCAACTAATTTACTCCCAGGCTTTAGTTGTGCCTTTAATAGACATTTCATATAATTGAAATCATGAAGTAGATGGTCATTTGCTTTTGACTTCATTCACTACGCAGAACATTTGTGAGATTCATCATGTATGTGAATCAGTATTTTGCTCAATTTTACTTTCTTTCCTTCCTTCTTCCCTCCCTCCCTCCCTCCCTTCCTTCCTTCTTTCTTCTTTTTCTGATGAATTATATTCTATTGAATGAACATCCACTAAATGGGCATTTGTATTTTTCCATTTTTTGCTTACTGTTCATGTACGTTTGTTTTATTTCCCTTGGGTAGATTCCTATGAGTGGAACAGTTTGGTCATAATTTATGTTCACTTTTTTTTAAATTTATGTTTACTTTTTAAAACATAAAAGTAAAAAGTATCTACTTTTTCTAAAGGTGGATGCACCATGAATCATTCATTCTTTTGTTTATTCAAATTGTTGTCTATTTTTTTATAGGATTACTTGCCTTCTGTTGACTTGTGAGATTTCTTTGTGCATTCTGGACACAAGTCCTTTATATCAGATAAATGATTTGTAAATATTTTATTCCAGTCAGTGTCTGGCCATTTCTCAATGCAGTGTTTTGATGCACTACAGTTTATAAATTTTATTAAAACTGATTTATAAATACTTTCTCTTATAGATAATGTTTTTGGTACTTTGACTAAGAATTCCTTCCCTAACCCAAGGTCATGGATCTCTTCTCTTTTCTACAAATCGTTTCATAGTTTTAGGTTGTGCATTCATGTCTATGAGTCATTGTTCAATTAGTTTATCTATATTGATTGAAATAGGCCTAAATTTTTTTGTTTTTCTTTTCTACATGGAGATAATCAACTGTCTTGGTATCCTTTTGTGAAAAAAACTATCCTTTCTGCCACTTAATTGCCTTGGCACTTTTATTTATTTATTTATTTATTTTTTATTTTTTTTGCCTTGGCACTTTTAATGAAAATGAATTGATCATAAATGTAAAAAGGTTTATTTCTGGATTCTCAATTCTGTTCCATTTATCTTTATGCCTATCCTTATGTCAGTATCACATCTTCTGACTATTATAACTTTGCAGTAAGTTTTGAATTGGGAAGTGTAAGTCTTCCAACTGTGTATTTCTTTTTCAAAATGGTTTTGACCTTTTGTTTCTTTTGAGTTTGATCATCAATTATAATATAAGCTTGTGAATCTATGAAAAAGTCTTCTAGAAATCTGATAGAGATTGATTTTAAACTATAGAAAAATTTTAGAATTGCAAAAATATTGAATCATTCCATAAACATAGAGTAGCTTTACATTTATTTACATATTCTTTAATTTTATTTAGAAATATTTTGTTGTTTCCAGTGCACAAATATTTCACTTTTTTTTTTTTTTGCCATTTGTTCCTAAATGTTTTCATCTTTTTGATGCTCTTCTAAATGCAACTGCTTTTTAAAATTTTAATTTTGGATTTTTTGCTGGTTGTGTATAAAAATACAAATGTCTTGTATATTGATCTTATATCTTATTACTATGATAGACTTATTTATTGGTTCTAGCATTTTTGATGATTCCTGAGGATATATAGGATCATATCTGTGAATAAA
>PVIY010011901.1:0-63775 GCA_004026745.1 Myrmecophaga tridactyla
CACAAATATGTGGGTGCAGGGCAGGGGGGGTGTGGCTGGACCAGTGTGTGGATCTGGGGGACAGGGCCCTGGTATGCATGTGTGCGGAGCTCATGGGAGCCAGGTGAGCTACTGTATGGCCCAGGTAAAGGTGAGCACCTGCAGCCCGGATGCCCAGGTGACTACCTGCACGGGGTAGGGAGGGGGAGGGGGGTCAGGAGCACGGCTGCAGAAACGCAGGTGTTGGGAGGGGCAGGGGGAGACTGCGCTTGTGCAGGGAGGGTGTATGGGGTGGGGGTGCCTGGAACAGTGGGGGGGCGGATGACAGGGTTCAGGTGCAAGGGGTGTGGGGGAAGTTTGTGGGTCGCAATGCGGGGGTGGCGTGCGTGGGTGTGGCGCACTCAAGGAACGTGGCTTGGCTTACTTCCTTGTCCGTCTCCCTGTCGTGCACTCCTGAGGGCGCCGGGCTTCCGTCTGGAAATAGATGGGCTGGGCTGTCGGCACTAGCGGCAGGCTTCCAGTTCTCCGAGTCTCAATTCTTCAGCTCTTTCCACCAGGGCCTCCCTACTTGGTATAGAAGACCCTCCCAGGTCACTTACGCCCTGGAATCGCTCTCCCGATCTGTTTTCTGTCCCTTCTCAACCTGTTCTTTGGAGCAGGGGTGACTGCGACCTTTCCTATTCGCCACTTTTGTGGAAGTCTCTATATTTACTTTTAATATCTGATAAATTGAGTTGTCATTGCTTTTGCTTTCCCCTACTTCCCACCTCCTCCCTGCCCCAATTTCTCCTAGCTTGAGTGTTTTTTCTTCCATATGAAATTCAGAATCAGTCTATCAAGTTTCCAACATAGCTGTTAAAATTTTGACTGGGATGGACATAGTTATTCCCCTACTCACCTTTCTATTATGTTACAAATGGTTAATAAAGGGACCACTTCCAGAGGTGTGGGCGGATGTGAAGGAGCCTACAGGGGTGGGGAAGCACCCAGGAGGGGCAGCAGCATGACGTCATTAGACCCCTGGCCCTGAAGGGGTGAAGGGGGGGGACCCTGGGACTGGAGTCCTCAAAAGCTGGAGCCCAGCAAGAGGGGCCATCGGGCAGCAACGCAGCCACTAGCCACACCTGGGCAGGGCAGGGGGCGAGTGGAAGGGGCTGAGGAACAGGTAGCCTGATCCGTCTCACATCCTGCCCTCTGATCACCCGGACGCCAGAGGGCACGGACGTTACCCAGTGAGGCTCCCGGAGCACCGGGAAGACCAGGGGATGCGCCTGGAGGCGCGAATGGCAGACGACGAGCACAAGTCCTGGAAGCTTTTACACCTCAACACGGGGTAGTGCTGCTAAAACCTGAAATGTATTCACAGGAAAATTCTGTGCAAGTCATCCTAGAGAAATAATAAATGATTCCTTATCCTGAATCCGATGACTGTGACAATCCGATGCATGGTTAGCTGAACCAATAACCACTGCCTTTCACGTGAGCCGTGGCGTGGTGGAGGCTGCAAACCTCCCCTGTCAGATCGCAGAGTTGAAGTTTTTCTGGTGACAGAGAACAGCAGCAGGCGGCCTGCCTGTCTCCTCCATCCCTTCTCTCCACAGCCACCCAGCCTTAGATCCTATCTATTACACGATGATCTCTCATTAGCTCCAGCTTTGAAAGACAATTTTCTACTTCCTGATTGTAAAGTCCCCAAAGGAGCGTCGGAAGTTTTTATTTTTCTCCAAAGAAAGGCAGGACAGTAAATCTTTCCACAAAGAGAAATCAGAGAAACTAATAAACAGTATTTTAAATTCAATAGCACCTGGGAAGAGTGCAGAAACCAGCAGGAGAGAACAAACTGGGCCCGTTCCAGGAAAGGGGGTGTGGGATTGTTGCCTGGCTCCCCTCGCTAATTTCTCTGCTGGCCTCACCATGCAAATCTGGAGTCACATGCTTTGGACTCAAAGAGTGGGAAGTAAAATTCCCAGTGAAAGCAGCCTTTGCCAACCCTCTACTGGCTGGACTTTTCCCTCCAGATTTCACTTAGGGCCGAAGGGAATTTCGAGCCTCCTCCTAAAGGGCAGACACATCCCCAATTCCTGGGACTGCAAAGGCAGCTGCGTGACAAGGCAGAGCAAACGGGCTTTAACGGAGGGCAGCCGGGGTGCAGTGAACTCTCAGCCTTCCTGTTACTGCCGGTCACCTCCCCTAGCATATGCCAGCAGAGTGGGGTGAACCACAAGCCGTCGTTTTCTATGGAAATAAGGGCCTTCAGCCCTGATAATGGGCTCTGGCATCAGGGCATCTGAGCAAAATGCAAAGACTGCCCCAAGCTGGCCCTTGCTGCACTGATAAATCAAACATCAATGGAGTCGTAGAGAGAGACGCTAACAAATGAACAGATTATTGAATTTTTTTTCAGGTCATTTGAAGTATGCGAGCCTGCCTAGGACAAAGAAAGCAAATAGGTCTCTCTCTTTTCTATGCCCCGCTGCCTGTGATGCAGGTTCTTGAATAGAATGGGGCACACCAACCCTAAGGCCAGACTCTCTCTGGTTTATTTCATTATTTAATTTCTGGGTGATGTACTATGGTATAGACATGTTTTTAGTTGTTTTTTTTTTTTGATAATTCGATGTAGAATATTTGTTTTTTGTTTGCTTTCTGGAGATGGATTTGTTTGGGCAATCTCACCTTTCACTGATAAAATGCTCTCTGCTGCTTTGTGCGGCCCTTTGTCATCGTGAGTCACATAACTGACTGTCTCCAAGGATTGTCCTTGGCCCGGTGCCTTCCCTCTTTCCATTCTCTCAGCCTTTCACTCAAGTCTGGGTCAATAGTACCCACCCCTCACTGAGCCCCAAACTTTCCCTCCTCTATTGACTTGCCACTGTATATTCTTCCAATCCCCTAGAGTGGACATGTGCAAAATTCCACTGGCCATTTCCTAACAACACTAAAGCTATTCTCCTCCTAACGCCTCTACCTCTTCCCTATTCATCCCCATAGTATTTTCTAATAGCCAGAATGAAAACATCAGCATTAACTGAGCAATTTCCTTCATCTCTTCACTTTCAGCCTTTTTTAGGTCAGACTCTTGACCATCTCTTACTAGAGTACTACAATTGACTCCTGTAATAATCAGAATCTTCAGAGATACAGAACCAACAGGATATATATGTATATGTGTATATGTATATATATATATATATATATTTTTTTTTTTCCTAAAGAGTTTTATTATTCAGAATTGGCTCATACAGCCATGGGAGCTGATAAATCTGAACTCCTTAGGGTGCTGGCCATAGGCTAGAGACTCCAATAAGGGTGAACTCTCCAGGGGAAGCTCACTAGCTGGAAATTCCCATAAGAGCCAATACTTAAGTTGAGGCAGAAATTCTTCTGATCTCTGCAACCATCGGCTCTGGGTTTTAAAACCTCCAACTGATTGGATAAGGGGCTTGCCCACACTGCTGAGGCAATCTCTTTTGTTGATTGTAAATCTAAATCCCATGTACGAAATACTTTCACAGTAGCAAGTAGGCTAGTGTTTGACCAAATAGCTGGATGAAATAACCTAGCCAAATGAACCATTAGAACTCTTAACCTGTCCTCTCTGTGCCTCCAGTCTCTTTTAATTCAGTTCAGAAAAAAATGCTACCAGATTATTCATACTAAAAGACCACTTTATTACATACTTTTTTTCCCCCAAAACTTGTCCTGGCTCCATATCACCTGTTTAGTGAGTTATTGCTCCATGGCTTGGCATTAAGCACCCTGTACCCAGACTCCAATTGTAGCCCATTAATCATATCTGGAGGCAGCAAATTGTAGGCTACAGGCCACACCCAGCTCATCACTTTTTTTTGTAAATAAAATGTTATTAGAACACAGTCCTGCCTGTTTGTTGCTATACTGCCTATGGCTACTTTCACACCACAATGGCAGAGCTGAGTAGTTGCTACTAGACAGAGACTCTATGACCCACAAAGCCTAAACGTTTACTATCTCGCCCTTTGCAGGAAAGGTTCATTGACCCCCGCCCCAGACATATTTAAACCAAACGCTATTTCCTTGCCATTTTCTAAAAAGTAATCCCTGAACTTCCCATTTGTACATTTTTCACTCTCCAGGGATATTTTCCCTGCCACAGCTCAATGATTGCTTCAAAATTCTTCTCAAATGCTACCTATTTCAGGAAGCCTTTACCCAATTGTTCTCATTCATTCATCACTGAATCACCTATTCAACAATTGTTTGTTTTTTTCTTTAAATATTTTTTGAATATTGATTCCTGGTCAGGCATTAGGGATAACAAAGATAACCTGCTCTCATGGAGTTTACAAGCTAGGACGGGATCTAAGAGTGATAGAAAAAGTACTTTATTCTTTCCTTTTCAGCAATTGTTGTTAAACATCTTTGTGGTGGTTTGAAACTGTATGTACCCCAGAAAGACACACTCTTAAACTTAATCCATTATTGGAAGTTTAAACCCATTTTAAGTTGGACCCTTTGGTGAAATTACATCAGTTAGATGCTTTCAAGATGGGTCTCAATACTATTACTGGGGTCCTTTAATAGCAGAATGAAATTCAGACAGAGGAGTGGCACAGGAGGCAAGAAACTCAAATTCAGCAGACACTGGAAAAGAACAGAGAAGCCAGGAGAGGCTGCCTGAACTCCCTTATCTATCTTAGAATCCTCTGCACCAATATACCCACATATATTAATATATTTATTTTAATAATATATTTTATCCAACATAATAAATAATTATTGGACTCAGTTTAAGTCCAATTCAGGGCTGTCCAGATTGCCCTGAATTCCCAAACCTCCACATTTTCATAACCCTTAATGTTTTAAGCTCAACTCCGTTAGTCACCTTGAGGTGCAATTGAATTTCCCCTGGGTATCTGCACAGGCAAAACCAAGGTTGATGGAGAAGAGTTTACAGAGACACTGATTTGAGCACGATATGAAGTCTATCTTTTATGAAATTGGAGTTAAGCAAAAATGAAGAAAGAGGTTGCCAGTCATTACAGGTCTGCGCTGTGGTCACACGTCACTGGGCAGGCACACTACGGATAACGCAGTGGTTGAATGATGGCACCCCAAAGGATATGTCCATGTCCTAATCCCCAGGACATGTTAATGTGATCTGATTTGGGAAAAAAGGGTCTTTGTAGATGTCATTAAGTATCTTGACATGAGATTATCCTGGATTATGTGAGTGGGCCTTAAATCTAATGCCAAATGTCCTTATAAGAGACAGAAGGAGTATGACACAGCCACAGCTGAGAAAGCCGTGTAGAGATGAAGGCAAATGAGTCATGGAGCCACCAAAAGCTGGAAAGGACAGGAAACACTTTCTCCCCTAGAGCCCTCACGGGTAATGCAGCCTTGCTGACAACTTGGATTTCCAGCCTCTAGGGCTATGAGAGAATAAATTTCTGTTATAATGCACAAAGTTTGTGGTAATTTCCTTTGGCAGCCCTAAGAAACTAATAGAGATGGGATTCCTGTATGGGGAAATAAGTTTGCCTAGATCTATGGTTTTCAAAATTTTAAAGTATAGATCTTCTAGTTGTAATGGAATATTACTGGCAAAACAAGAGGTAAACCCTAGAAATTTTCCCTGCTCCAGTTGATGGAAATGGTCAAAGTCTTATCTTCTTGCTTTTTTTCCATCCTGAAGATCTCTATGGATCTAGCTAACTTGGAAGTCTGGCACAACTCTGATTCAATAGGTTGGTGTTTTATATGAAACGGAAACCAGAGGTTTCGGAAGCATAGGCATCACAGGTTCCCCAGAAGCAGACCCTGAGCCTAGCTGGAAAGTTATCCCAGGAAGCACCAGCAGGGAATGGAGAAGGGAGATGGGGAAGGAAAGGAAGCCAATATTAGGGTGGATTTGTGAGCAGTTTCCTTCTATGGGTAACTGGATTTAATCCTGGAGGGGAGAGGGACATGTACAACATGCCTCAGAAATGTCCCACCCAACAGGCAAGGAAGACGGGATATTTATCCCCTGACTCCCATTAATTATTGGTTATGGCATTAATTTCCCAGCCCTTCTGGCTTACCCTTCTCAGGCTGAGTAGCACATGCCTGGAGGAAACTCCCGAGCCCCAGATAGAGACCCCTGGGGATCTGTAGCATGAAGACATCTGCAGGGATTGGAGCAGGGCAAATCAAGGGGATATGTGAAGAGCTAGGCACAGTGGGTATGCCTGGACCTTGGCAGACCTGTCAGGTTTGGGAAAAACTGCCCAGAAATGGAAGAGACTTTTAAAAAGTTGGCTTCAGATACTCTGTAAGAACCAACACTACGTAAGACCATCTACACTGTCCAGGTGGGAAACTGAAGTTCCTTATCATTCCATTGTCAACCTTAACCCTGGGGTGGAAACTGCAACAAGATGAACTTCTGTGCTCATCTTCATTTTTTTTTTTTATAAATAATCATGGTACAAGTGAGCATTTGGACACAATTACAACCTGTGGATATAGGAAGAAAAGGAATGGAAAACATTAGTATCCAAATAAATTGAATGTCTTTGTTTTAAATTAGCTCCCAGGAAGAACAAGAAACAATGTCCCTAATATTTTTATTGAAGGGTATTAAGGGTAAAAAAGCCCTGAAATTAAAAGAGATAAGGACCTCCTAATCCTGGTAGATGGTGGGATGTCAAAGAAAGATGCAAACATCAAACAGCTCTGAACACAGCCCTGTGCCAGGAAGACAGTTTCACATATCCATGTCTCAAAGCACACATGGAGAACTCTTGTGTCCGAGCATATTGGAGGGACCATGGCGTGGTGGCTAAAAGCAGGTCCCAGGACCTGGGACCGAATCCCAACTCCACCACTTACAGGCTTGTGACCTTGAGCAAATGACTTTTTCTCATGTGTACCAGGAACAGCGTAGTTCCAATGAGGCCACAACAAGGCTGCACCAAGACTAATGCCTACAGCCACAGGCACCCAGTACCACATTTTATTCACTTTCGTTGCTTTTCAGGTGCTCAAGCTTTGCTTTCTGTTTTGCTTATGGACACACAGCTAAGGGAGCAAGCAGAGAGAAAATCCAGATATCCCACTCCTCCATAGCACAGGACAGAGGCCAAGCTTTTCAGTGATGGTAGATTTCTGGTCAAGATGCCCAAAGCATGTTTATAGCATGTGAAGCAGAGGTTTAAGGGCCTGGATAAAATCTCAGTCTGCAGAAAAGCAGGAATAAACTGTATGCCGAGGAAAACGACTTCCTGAAAAACCTGAATTTCCCTGGTCCTAAAGGAAGTGTGCGCTTTTTTGGTGGATAGACTCCTGGGGCCTGTTCCTAGAGAGCAGACAATAACCAGCTTCTCAGCCTCAACTTACCCAAGACTATCTCTGTTGGCTTTCCCCAGGTCATCCACACTTCCCCCTAACTTCTCAAAAATGCCCCCCTCTGGGGCCTCCCACTCCATCCACAGACTGTTCACATCTTAAGCAGCTGTGGTGGAATTAACAGAAAATCTATTTATAAGATTTCTTTTGAGGAACTTGAAGATAAAATTTGAGAGATGTTGAAGTTCTCCTGGAGCTATTTCTGTACCTGCAGAAAGGTAGATTAGAGAGATGACTGGTTTCTGATGAGCGGCATCAACAGCCTCCGGGCTAAGATGCTGGAGTTTTGGTGCCAGCTGTGCAGCCAGCCCACCCAGCAGCGGGCCAGGGCAAATTGCTGACACTCGCTGGGCCTCAGTTTGCCCATATGCAAAGTGGAGATAAAGACATACCTCCCCACCGGGGATGTTTGGAGGATTAAGGGAACAATATCAGCGAAGCACTTGGTAGGGTTATATATCCCCAAAGGTATTACCATTATAAAAATGCACTACAGAAGACTAGTTTTTTTTACTTTGTGGCTTTGATGGTATGAACAAACTTCACCCTCCAGCTTTTAAATATGATTATAAGCCCTTTACAAGAATAGAGCTTTCACTCTGCACAGCAGGATACATAATATTCCTTATAAATTTAATTTAGAAAACGGCAGGAAAAAATGTTAAGGATTTGCCTTAAACCTACTAAAGCAAGGCAATTCCATTAATACTGCCACTCCATCTCTAACTTTGCACATTGTGCTGTAAGACGTCAGCCTTCTAAGATCCCTGCCATTCTTTGGAACAATGAAGGTACACTTGACATACAGGACACATATTGTCTTGGAACGCTTTTTTCTAAAAAGGCCTAGTTAGATCCCTAGCAACCCCCTTCCTGATGTTTACTTCCTCTTTTGATGTAGTGGTCTGAAAAGTTCTGAGGGAGGGTTCATGTTGACTTTCAATGACGAGTGCTTTCCTTTGGTACTCCACTATCCACCCAGAGCTCCTCGATGCCTGCGGTCTCAAGGACACTGGTTTAAAGGGAATACGCCAAAGGAGAAAGTGGACTTAGGAAGCTTTTAGGCTTTGGTTAAAGATAAGAAGCTGCTCTCTTTAAGAACTAGAAAAAACAGTTCACTCTTTCGGCCAAACTGTCTCTGGTGGGAAGGCACTTTGGAAGGAAACTGCATTGGTTTTATGGCTGTTATAACAAATCACCACACATGTAATGGCTTAAAACACCACAAATCTATTATCTTACAGTTCTGCAGGTGTGAAGTCCAATATGAGTCTCACTTGGCTAAAATCAAGGTGTCAGCGGGGCTGGGCCCCCTGGAGGCTTTTGGGGAGAATCCATCTCCTCGCCTTCGTTCCTTGGCTCATACCAAAACTGGCAACAGCGGGTTGACTCCTTCTCACATCATCCTTCTGATGTCCTCTTCCACCTCCCTCTTCTGTTTTAAGGACCTTTGTGAATACACTGAGGCTACCCCACACAATCAAGGCTAATTTCTCTATTTTAAGGTTGGCTGATTAGCAAGCTTACCTCCATATCTGCAAACTTATTTCCCCTTTGCCAAGGAAGGTAAGATCTCCCTGGGTCCTAGGGATTAGGACATAGATATCTGTGGAGAACCATCATTCTGCCTACCCCAGGACCCAAATATCTTTCCTGACTCTTCTTTGCCTCCCTCTCTGGGTGCTCATGATGGCATGGGGCCCACAAACTGCAGGGCAGGTGTGATGGAATATTCTCAGTGGTGTCAGAAGTTTGCAGGACCATTGATTTTCCCAACCCCTCAAGCTTCATTCCATATATGTGTCATGCCCTCTTCCTCACGGTGCTGCAACCCCAAATTGGAGCCACAGTCTCCACTCCCCTCACAGGCAAGAGGCTCCTCCAATCTAGGTCAGCACTGACCTGAGCATTGCACATAAGCAGGAGTTGTCTGCCTATAGTCATCTGAATGCACCTCGAATGTTCTGAATGCTAGAAGGGGAAGCTAGAAGTCCTCATTCTAGACCCCTGCCCTATATCTGATGAAACAGCAATTGATTTGTGTCTTTGTGTTCCTGACCAAAGCCAAGTCCAACCAAGATTAACTTCCACCATAAGTGAGTGGTACTTACTTGCTTTTTAGGAATCTATGTGGCAGGTAATTACTGTAGTAGGTCCTTTGAATATAAAATACCATTCAATTTTTCATATGTATATATTCTCCAAGAGGTAGAGAGTCTTGCCCAACTAAAATAGGTTCATTTCCTTGAACAAGCTGGGGTTTAAATTCAGAGTAATTTGACTATAGAGTCACACTATACCCTCCCTCGGGGACCTGCCATGTGCAGGCCTTCAATGCCTTTGAATGTCTGTGAGCACATGGTCCCATCTTTGTGCTTGTTCTAGTTTGCTAGCTGCTGCAATGCAATATACCAGAAATGGAATGGCTTTTAAAAAGGGGAATTTAATAAGTTGCCAGTTTATAGTTCTAAGGCCAAGAAAATGTCCAATTAAAACAAGTCTATAGAAATGTCCACTCTAAGGCATCCAGGTAAAAATACCTTGGTTCAAGAAGGCCAATGAAGTTCAGGGTTTCTCTCTCAAGTGGAAGGGCACATGGTAAACACAGTCAGAGTTTCTCTCTCATCTGGAAAGGCACATGATGAACACAGTCAGGGTTCCTCTCTCATCTGGAAGGGCACATGGCAAACACTACATCATCTGCTAGCTTTTTCTCCTGGCTTCCTGTTTCATGAAGCTCCCTGGGAAGCATTTTCCTTCTTCATCTCCAAAGGACGCTGGCTGGTGGACTCTGCTTCTCATGGCTATGTCATTCTGCTCTGCTCTCTCTGAATCACTCTCATTCTCTAAAATGTTTCCTCTTTTATTGGACTTCAAAAACTAATTGAGAACAACCCAAAGGGTGGAGACATGTCGTCACCTAATCCAGCTTCACAACCACTCTTGATGGGGTTACATCTCCAGGGAGATGACCTAATTACAGATTCAAACATACAATATTGAATAGGGATTATTCTGTCTTTACAAATGGTATTTTGATTAAAATATGGCTTTTCTAGGGGACATACATCCTTTCAAACCAGCACACTGCCCTTTCCCAGTCCTTTTCCTTCCCTTATCCTTCTATGGACTCTGCCTTGGGCACTGCTCTCTGGCCAGAGACAAATGGATAATCATGTCAGGAATCCCTCATCCTTGAAAGAAGTCCTAAGGAGCCAATGAAATGGAATAGGAGTGAGCTCCCACACCCCAACACCAGCAAGAAGCCACCCTCGGCCATTGGGGCTCTTCAGATGTTCCATTAGGCAGACTCTGCATTTCAGCCACTGCTCATCCCATATGGAAGTGAAGTAAAGCCAAAAGCACGCCCTCCATGGAATTATACAGTATTCAAGGATGGAAATGAATTTTATTGACTGGCAACCAAAGATTAATCGGGTCTGTGTTAGTAAGTGGTTGATGGGGGCAAGGTCAGCCTTTGCTCCGTGTCAGCTTGAAAGAGGATGTTGGGGTGAAGTCAGGAGGCTGTGGAGGGCAGCCCCAGGGTCAGGATGACAGCAGCTGGGGGAAGGCTCAGGGCTGTGAAGTAAAACAAGCACGAGCGTAAATGACCTGGGACTCTGGTGATGTGCAGCAGAGATATTTGTGCCTTTAAATTTGACATTCAAATGACTGAAATATCACCCGCCTCAGCAACCTGATCTCTACCGAGGGAAAGTGAACTCAGATCATCAGCTAAGAGTTTAAAGTTTACTAAACAGAGTGATACAGTTTCCACAATCCCTAAGGCTTGATGCCTTTGTGATAATGTCACAGTAAAGCACAGTTAATGCAATGCATGGACGGCCCATTTAAAATATTTACCTCTAAACGAGCCTATTAAGTTTCTAAAAATGTTAAACCTCTAACAGACATAGCCCTTTCCCCAAAGACAGATGAAAAGAAAAGCACATCACCTGCCTACGCGGGCATCAATCCTGGTCCATTTGAAGCTCAGAACTATAAAACAGCCCCAGCTGTTTCTTATTCTAGTTGGCTCTCAGTCTTCAAGGGAAGATTTGGGGTAGGGAGGGAAAAAGAAAAATCGAAAGTGAAAGTATTGGAAGAGTTATCATGCAGAAGAGTGTTTAAACTTAAAGCATGGGATTCCACGTGGCAATCTGAAAACTGCTATGTAAAGGAGACAAAAAATCCCTGGCCAGGGTGGCCTTTGGTTACTGCCCAGATGTGGGTCTCCCTGCTGCGCCCACCCACCCAGGGCCTGAGAGTCAGCCTGGGAGGCTTCACGTCTCAATTTTTGGCTCTTCCCAAGGATGGATATGTTCAGGGGGCCTGATGCAAGTTAATCAAACTCAAGAGAGACTAAAGGTAAACACAGTGTTATCTTATTAATATTTACTGGGAAATACACTTTTATTGGTGGCCAGGATACTCATAAAACAGGTATCTAGGAAGTCAAATGAATAATCAGAGGGTTTCCTGACGTGCAGAGAATCTTTTATCAAAAGAAGGGGAGGCAGTTGACGCATCGTTCATCCAGGCCGTGGTGTGACCGATGAGAATTATCGAAGCCCATAACAGAGCACATCTAATAATATTCTAATAAAGCTAATATTTACTTAGCACTCATACATAATAGGCAGAGAGCTGAGCAGCTTACAAACTCACAATTGTCATCCCTATTTTATAGCAGAGGAAATTGTGGCTTAGAATTGATAACTTGCACTGGATCACATAACCTACCACGTGATGGATTTGAGGTTAAACCCAGGGCTGCCTGACTCCAGGCCCAGTCTCTTAACCACCATGATAAACTCCCTCCCTAGCCACTGACATGCTTAGATTCTCCAATTTACTGCGTTTTCCCTGACAGTGTTGGAAAAACACTGCCAACTCCTTGCTTTCTGACTCCCCTTTGTTTAAGCTGCCACATTGACCATTCCTTTCCGTTAACATAATTTCTCCTCTGTCTTTGCTCTTCTAATTCATTCTTCCACTGCAGCCACAGTGATCTTTGAAAAACACAAATCTGATCCTGTCACTCCCCTACGTAAAACCTTTAATTGGGTTCCATAGGATAAAGCACAAGCTCTACACCTTGGATTTAACTTCTTGATGATCTGTCTGCTGCTAGAGGCTCCACGCACACTTTGCCACCCTCGTCCCCATCCCACTTTATATTCCTGCTGCATTTAACCGCTTTCTGTCCTTGGAATCTCAATTTCAAACTCAGTTAATTTCTCTCCCTGTCACTTTTGCTCTCACTCTTTTTCCTGCTCTCTCAACATTTCTCTGAATTTTTCCTTCTCATAATCTCTTTTTCTCCCCACTTTCTCTCCCTCCATCTCATCATTCTCCTCTCCTTTTCTAGTTAACTCCATTCATCCATTCATTGTATAAATAGTTATTGAGCATCACATATGTTTCAGGCACTAATCTAGATTATATGGACACAGAAGGTGACAAGAGAGACATGAAGTTTCCATTTTCGTGGCAGGCAACTGACAAGGATCAAATAAATGCAGAAAGGAAAAAAAAACATATCACAATAGGTAATGTGCAGAGACTTAAAGTGGTGGAGATGTGATGGTGGCTGGGAGGCCAAGACCCGTTACTCTAAGTTGTGATCTGAGTAATGAGGGAACCAGCTCGGTAAACCTTAGAAGGAACAGCCTGACCAAAGGCCCAAAGTTAGGGATGAAGTTGGTGAACTAGAGGCACCAAAAGGCCAGTGTGGCACTGGGAGAGGGCAATAGTAATAGGAATTGAGTGTGAAGAGAAAGACAGAGGCTGCATCATTCTTGCCTTCATAGGCCACAGAGGAGTTTGGATTTTATTCCAGGTTCAAGGGAGAGCCACTTTACACAGATGTCTTCCTTTCCTAGGGCTACCATAACAATGTACCAGGTGTCTTAAACATAGAAATCTAATGTCTCCCAGTTCTGAAGGTTAGAAGCCTGAAGTCAAATTGTTAACAGGGACACACTCCATTTAAAGCTTGTAGGGGGAAATCTCTTCTTGCCTCTTCTAGCTTCTGGGGTTTGCCTGCCATTATCTGCATTCCTCGGCTTGTCCCCTCTGCTTCTTCCTGCATGCGGCCCTCTTTCTTGTCTCCATCTGCCCATGGCCTCTCCCCTAGGTCATTGCCTAAGTCTCTTCTCCCCTTCTCTTAAGGACACTGGTCATTGGACTGGAGCCCACCCTAGTGCCGTTTGGCCTTCTCTTAACTAATGACACCTTCAAAGACCCCATTTCCAAATAAGGCCACTGTGCTGGTTTGAAGATGTTTTGGACCCCAGGAAAACCATGATCTTTTCCTGATCCAATCTTGTGGGGCCAGACTGACTGGTTGGGGTGGAACCTTTGATTAGATTGTTTCCATGGAGATTGGCCCACTCAATTGTGGTTGTGAACTTTCTAATAGATGGAGATGTGACTCCATCCATTCAAGGTAGGTCTTGATTAGCTTAGTGGTGTCCTTTATAAGGGGAGATGTTTTGAAGAAAACATAGCTGATTAAGAACCAACAGAGATGCAGACATTTAGAGATGCTTGGGCTGCCAAGAGAGATGCTTGGAGTGCCGTTAGAAATCAGAGCCCAGTAGATGTTGCCATGTGCCTTCCCATGAGATTCTAAGAAAACCAGGACTGGCAAGGGAACAAGGACCAGCAGACACCAGCCATGTGCCTTCCCATGTGACAGACATTGGCCTTTCTTAAGTCACGGTATGTCCCTCTGGATGCCTCAGTTTGGACATCTTAATGGCCTTAGAACTATAAACTTGTAACTTAATAAATTCCCTTTATAAAAGCCACCTCCCCACAAAAGAAAAAGGGGCTGGCCATGGTAACTCAGCAGGCAGACTTCTCACCTGCCATGCCAGAGACCTGGGTTCGATTCCTGGAGCCTGCCCATGCAAAAAAAAAAAAAAAAGTCAACCCATTTCTGGTATATTGCATTCTGGCGGTTTTAGCAAACTAAAACAGTCACATTTACAGGAATGGGGGTTAGGACTTGACCACATCTTTTGGGGGGTACAGAACCCAATCCCAAACAACTGGCCAATGGCACAATCTGGCTTATGTTTAAAAAGTCCACTTTGGTACCTGAGTCAAGAATGGATGGTGTGGGGCAGGTCACGGTGGCTCAGCAGGCAGGAATGCTTGCCTGCGATGCCAGAGGACCTGGGTTTGATTCCCAGTGCCTGCCCATGTAAAAAAAAAAAAAAAAAAGGATGGTGTGTGTTTGGGAGTAGGAGAGGAGGAGTAGAAGCAGGGAGAGTAATAGAAGAGTCTACTGCAATGGACCAGGTGAGAGAGGAGGTAGAGGCCAAGGAGATTGTGAGGAAAAGATGAATTCAGGATATATGTTGGAGTTGGCAGAGTTTGTTTTTTCTGGATTTTGTGTTAGGAGGGGGTGGGAGATGAAAGAGGCCTGAGGTTGAGAGAAAGAGGAGAATCGAAATGCCTCCTAAATTTTGCTTTGGGCAACTGAATGGTTGTGGTAGTGTTTGCGTAGCAGGGAAAACCACAGTGCTCTAAGTAAATAAGTACTCTAAATCTGGGAGGACAGGGGAAAAAATATACATGCAATAAATATCTGACAGAGGAATGAGTGAATTCAGTTATTTATTTCAACTTCATCTACTCACCATATTTGGATTAGACAATAGGCCTGACTTAATATGGTATGATGGTTTATCAGTTGTGTTTTAACATCTCAGCCACCAATGGCAGATAATGCTGGAGCTCAGTCATTTGTATATTTAGTTAATCACAGCGCTTGGATTTTGTTTCTAATTTTAATGTCAGCAGCTGGTAAGGATACCTCTTGAGGGCAGGGATTATGTTTTATTTGTTTTATCACCAGCACCTAGTGCAATGTCTGGCATAAAGCAGATGTCCACTAATAATTTATTAAACAAATACGTTGACCAATGTCTAAAAAATCCATGGAGGCAAATTTCAGCTTTATCAAACATTTTATAACAATCGGGATATTAGAGGCTGCCAATCTGTCCTCTCCAAAATCTCACTGTCTACCAATCGAAATGGATAAGTGAGGAGACATATGTGCTAGAAAAGGATATTATTTAAAAGAATTATTTATGACAAAACACAATGAAGTTTCAGACATTTCTAAGACTCAAGTTGTCACTGTCTCTTTTCTTGGCATTATGGAAAAAATATTTGGAAACTCCTACTGAAGAGCTCCCGGGGAACAAAATGATGCTTTGGATGTCAAAGCTTCTTCCTATCCTGTTTTCAAGTAGCTCAATTCCCCCCTATAGAGCGAAGGGTCACATTGTTTCCTACCTTCCACCCACCAACTGCACAGAGACCTCACTGTGAGGATTAACAAATACAGGGCTGCAAAGTGCTTCGCCTTCTCAGGGCAGTGTGATGGCATTACGCCACCAATTTGAGCAGCATCCACAGTTACCAAATGAAGCCTGCCTTATAATAATAAGCATTAAGTTATGCTGCGATACTCAAGCCCAGGTCGTTTTGGTTGCAAATTCTAGGGCTGAGTAAATTCACCAAGAGGCTGACGCCGTGTGCGAGGCTTGAACTCTAGATCAGCTTCTGCCTTCATTCCACTGATCAGGGTCAAGGAAGATTTGGTTATTAATCTGTCGCTTATTGAGGTTCGTTGTGTGTTATAAGGTGTGTTACAAAAACCTAGGAAACATTTTAGGATGCAGAATGAGCACCCTCCTGGGAATGACAGAAATTTTAAGTTCCTTCTAAGATTAAGTTCAGGTTTTTAACAGAAAAGAATAATGGGTAAAGATTCTAGGCTTAACAATTTCCCCAGGAGCAATGACATTGGAATGGCTGGAAGATGGCCTGGGTAAAGCAATTAGAATATATCTGGGATTCGGTGTGTGTAACTTCTGAAGTTTTGACTTATTTTCCACAAAAAAAAAACAAAACTCTCCTCTGACTTAGAGAATGGATAGAAGACAAACAAACTGGGCTTTTAGGGAATTGGTTTTTTGCAGAGAAGGGAGAGGGGGAAAAGCAGAAATTAACTTGTTTTCCCATCACAGGAAAATAAAACAAACTTCTTCAACATAGCAAAGTCTTTACGATTCTGTCTTCCAACAAACCCCCAAACATAGATAAAGCGCTTCAAGTGCCAATTTGAATTTGGCAGGCAAGTTGGGCTGCAAATGATCTAATTTATCTCAATTCAAATCAGCTTAGCAAATTTGGAAGACGTTACATGGAAATAGGTAACATGGGAGTCACAAACACATGAGTTTTAAGGTCTTTAAGCAAAAGTGACTTCCTAGGATGAACTTCCTCCTGTTATCCTTCCAGTAAACAGCCCACATGGAAACCAAGCAGACAGGACAGGCTACTGGGTCAAAAGCATTCCTATTTCAATGCTTGGCTCCCAAATAAGAATTACAAACCACCTGCCTTCTTTTCAGAAGGAAGGAAACTTTCAAAAGGCAACAATCTAGCTGAAACCCTGGGAAGAAGTGGGAGTACAAAGAGAGGCCTCAGTGGGAGAACACAGCAATTATTCAATAATTATCGGCAGCGAATAAAATGCATGAAATGCAGGTGTAAATTATAATGCAAGAATGCCATCATATTCTAATGGCGATGCCTCCTCAGTCTAGGAAAGAGCACCCCTATGGATTCCTTTTCCAAACCCTTTACTTTGCCAGGGGAGCTTTAGAAAGGGTGGCAGACTATGGATTTGTAAAAGTCACGGCAAATTTTGTAAGAGGATTGAGGCTTGGTAGCCTAAGAATATTGGAACTTCACCTTCTATTTTCTGAGATTGGCTATTTTAGTATAGAATATGAACCATAAATTGATGACTGGTTCCCTGACTTAAAAACAGTAACAACAATAACAACAACAACGAAAAAAAAAAACAAAAACCCAGCAGCATGAAAAGAAAACTGAACTGAAAAAAATGAGACCCTTAGGCATGGGCAAGCCTGTCCTGTTATTTTTATGGCAGATAGGGCCACTGAAAACAAATGATCCGCGTTATCCAGTGCCCTGTGTTTGTACCTTGCTTTATAGTTAACAAATGTGTTTATATTTGTTTTCTCATTTGACTCTCAAAGCAGCTCCATTTGGGGGGAATTAGTAAATGAAACAAGTGGGTAAATGCATGCAATATGCTTGACGCATAGTTGGTGCTTTATCAGGGAGACACCGGTGCAGAGAGGTTGAATTGCCCAAGGTCACGTGTACTGTTAGTACCAAAATTGCACCTCAAATACAGGTCTTCTGATTCCGAGAGCAAAACACTTTGCACTACCTCATGCTGGCTTTCCAGGTTCTCAGGGCACCAAAAGAGACAACCTGAAAACAACCACTTATGCAACAGCTTCCATTACTTCCTGCTGTGGAAGCTGTTAATTGGAAGTAATGTCAAACGATTTACTTATCACCCCCTTATTTCATCTTTTGCCCTCCCTTGGAGGTGATGATGAGCAGGGAAATGAACCATCAGAAGGGGAGAGGACATTCACCCCCTCTCCGAGTCATATATCAGTCCTCCTTTACCGACAAATCGCAGAAGAAGATGCAAGATTTTTTCTTGCACTCGTTTCTCAGTTGTGTCACCCTGAACAAGTATTGCGTTTATCTGATGTGTACCTGGTGGAAACTTTCTGCCTCCTACTCTTCAGAATCTCGGTGCCCACCCAGCACAAAACGAGGCTGGGATTTGGAAAACGTGGGATTATTTTTATCAATACATAAAACGGGAGACCTCCAGATTAGGAGGGGATTTCTGTATCTCAGTAGCTCTGGTGATCGCTGTCCCCTGGGAGATCTGCCTTCTTTGAGACTCCTATTTATTTCCTACCCAGGATGACACCTCCACCTGTAAGTTGCACCTCGATGTCAGGTAAGCTCCAGAGTCCAACCCCATCTCCTTTTGGATGAATCACAGGCACTTCAAAATCAACATCGTAAATGCAATTAACCTTTCCCCCCAAATGGCTCTGTCTCATTACTTCTGTTTTGGAGAAGAACCCTACAGCTCACCAGTTATTCCACCTGACATCTAGGACGACAGAACAGGTTGTAAGTGCACTCAAAGAGAGCCAAATGCTACTGAGGACGCCAGCTGGTACTGGCTCCCCTGGCACGATGGAGGGGGACCTGGCATCACACGAGCCCCTTTCCCTCCAGTATTGTCCCCACCCTCCTCTGCCCTTCTCTACTCACGCAAGCTGCCGAGAACTGATCAAAAACCGCTGCCTGAGATGGCTGTCGGCAAACTATGGCCCACTGCCTGATTTTGTAAATAAAGCCCCATCCATGGTTGGGTTTGTATGGTTTGTCCCTGGCTGCTTTTGCTCAGCTACAGTGACCTGGAGCACAAAGGCAAAAGTATTTGCTCTGTCCTTTGACAGAAGTTTGCTAAAACCCACCCAGAGAGATCATCACGACTCATCCCATTCTTGCCTATGTCCCATTTCTGTCGCCATAGAAAGCGCCAGCCTTCCAGATCATTATTCCTATAATGGCTCTGAGAAGCCATCTTCTGCCCCAAGCTCCTATTCTGCCCTGAGCCCCCAAACCCTGCATCTGTGATCTCTGGAACTCACAGAGTATCATCAGCAAAATCCCCTAAATCCTCAGCCTCTGTGATCTTTTGTTTTCTTTCTTTTTGCTTGTACAGCATCCTGGCTGCCCCTTTAGGCCGTGCCTCTCTAACTCTCGCAAATGATGGAGGTTTTTCCTCCCTCCTCCCCATGCACCACTGTGCCTAGAAATGGGTCAGGTATCCTCCTTACTCTTGATCTTATCTCCAGATCGGTGTCCCCCTGCTTCCTCCCCCCTCCCCTCCAAAGGTCTTCTGTTTGTATTGCTTGACAGCCCACCTTTTATTTTTTTTATAAGGTAAAGTAGACTGTTTATTTAATGGGCTTCCAATGCTTAAACACCCCATCTCAAAGATACAGGTGTGCATTTTTTTAAAACATTTTTTTATTGCGAAAAATAACAGATATACAGAAAAGCAATAAATTTCCAAATACATTTTAAACAAGCAGTTATACAACAGATTTTAAAGTTTGGTATGGGTTACAGTTCCATGATTGTTCATCTAGCTGCTTCAAGACACTGGAGACCAAAGCAAATATTGACATATTGATTCAGCAGTCATATTTATTTGTTAAATCCTATCTTCTCTGTTATACTCTTCCTTCTTTTTTTCTTTTTTTGTGAAAAATAACATATATACAAAAAAGCAATGGATTTCAAGGTTCATCGCAACAATTAATTGTAGAACAGATTTCAGAGTTTGGTATGGGTTTACAATTCTACAATTTTAGGTTTTTATTACTAGCTGCTCCAAGACACTGGAGACTAAAAGAAATATCAATATAATGATTCAGCACTCTCAGTCATTTGTTAAATCCTAACTTCTCTGTATAACTCCGCCATCTCCTTTTTCTCCCTCTCTTAGGGGTATTTCGGCTATGCCTAGTCTATCGTTTTCATGTTGGGAGGGCCTGTCAATAGTATGGGATGGGGAATGGAACTAGTTGATGTTCTGGAGAGGTTGGGCCCTCTGTATTCAGGACTTATCTGGCCTCAGAACCCATCTGGAGGTTGTAGGTTTCTGGAGAGTTATCCTAGTGCTTGGAACCTTTGTAGAATCTCATATAAAGCCCTAGGTGTCCTTTAGGATTGGCAGGAATAATTTTGGTTAAGGTTTGGCAAACTATGATAGGTAGCAGTCTAAATGAAGCTTGTGTAAGAGCGACCTCCAGAGTAGTCTCTTGACTCTATTTGAACTCTCTCAGCCACTGATACCTTTTTTGTTACACTTCTTTCCCCCCTTTTGGTCAGGACGAAAGAAATATCTTTTTATAAGAAACATTGGTTTTGAGGTTTTTTCCTGGTGATGGTTCAGGAATTGAAGCTGGTCTCCTGCATGGCAGGACAGCGTTCTGCCACTGAAGCATCCATGCACTGCATGCCAATGTTTTGTTTGTTTTTACGACACTGGGACCCTCTGTCCTTTGATCCTACCACTTTTCCCTGTCCCGATGTCCTCATTCCCCTCCTTCATCCAGCTTTGATTCCATAGTCTATGTTTCTAATTGCCCCCTTGCAACCACCCTCAAATCCCTCTCCCCTTCTCTCTCCATTGCGTTCACTTTCAAAATTCCAACCCTGATTAAATCCAACTTTTCATATTCTCCATTACTGCTCCCAAGCAGCTGATCATGGCTGAGAAAAAAACATGCACACAACCCTGCTGGCTTTAAATTAATAATGACAGTCCTCAGGGGACTTTCAACATTGCCCAGGAAGTCAACAACATCTCCCTAGTTAATTCATTTTCCCACCTTCTTAAATAATTATTTCACACTTATTTCTCTCTCTCCTGTAACCACCAAATCCCCTCACATTTAGGAGTGGCCTGTTTCTTCCGTTGGGGAAATAGATGCCCTATACCCATCTCCCTGCATCTGTCCCTTCCCTCTTGCTCCACTTTCCTTCTTGTTAATGGGTCTCTGGTCCTCTAAAGATCAACCCCTCCCCTGTGCACTGGATTTTATTGCCCCACCAAGAACTTTGCTTCCCTTTAACCCCTTTCCTTCCAGTATTACAATTTTTCCCTCTCTCCTAGACTATTCCCATCAGCGTACAAACTTGCTAAAAAGGCTCCAATGTGAAAAATGAATAACAGCAGCAGCAAAAAAACACCTCATTTGACTGCACTCTGTCCTCTGGCCCCTTTTTTCTGTTCCTCTTTGGAATAAAATTCCAAAGGATCATATCATCTAAAGTGATCCTCTGTCTTATATATTTTATGGATGATATTTCTGTAAACTTACAACTTCTTTAACAAAAAAAAATAAATATATACAGATTCCTTCCTAGGCCTCAACCGAGAGTCTCATTTAATAAGCCTGGGATAGGATTTGGAAATATGTATTTTTGCAGAAGCTTGCCAGGTCTTTCTGATATTCAGCCAAGTGTGAGAACCACAGGTCTGTGTTAGCACTAATAGATATATAATGCAAGCCACATATGCAATTTAAAATTTTCCAGTAATGACAGTTTAAACAGTTTTAAAAAAAGGAAGTTAATTTTAATATTTTATTTTAATCAATTTTCCAAAAGATTATCATTTCAAAATATAATCAATATAAAAATATTAATAATGAGCTATTTTGTATTTTTTCATATTGTCTTCAAAATCCAGTAGGAATAGTCTAGGAGAGAGGGAAAAATTGTAATACTGGAAGGAAAGGGGTTAAAGGGAAGCAAAGATACATTTGCAGAATATCTCAATTCACATGCCAATTTTTCATCAGAAATACTTGATCTGTATTTAGATTTCATAAAATTTACATTTGAAAAAGTAGATTCACATACCCAAGTGGTCCCAAAAATACTGAAAAGTTTTCCAAAAACCGAATCAAGTATCAACATTTTATGTACATTTCAAGTAATTAAAACTAAACAAAATTAAAATCTCTCTTCCTGGGTAGCACTAGCCACATTTCAAGCGCTAAAGAGCCACACGTGGCTGGTGCCTATTCGGGCAGCACAAGCCTATGGGGTCCCACATGAGATAAAATTTGCACATTCCTGAAATTTGTAACGGTGGTAGAGAGAACTCTGGCAACATTTCTTAAAGAGCTACGTGTAAATAAAGTAAGTGTCGTTTTTTTTAAAAAAATCTTGTAAGTCAAATCATGCCACACCCAGTAAGTAAATCAATCCAAAATTTTCTCAACACGCTGAGAATAAAATCCCAAGTCCTAACCCTGGCTAGGCCTGACATGGCCTGATCTCTATTTGACTTTGGGGTGGCACTTTCTAGCTGCCTACCCTGCTGGATTGCTCTCCTTCGCCCCCAGCACTCCGCTGTGGTGGGCTCAACCGTGGCCCCCGGGAGAGGCCTGCATGCGGCTCCCCCCGAAGCTGTGAAAAGATGACATTTTAAGGCGAAAGAGTCTCGAGATGTGATTTAATGGGCGATCCCAGATGGGGAGCGCAGCCTGGATGATCAGGTGGGCCCAATACCATCACAAGCAGGTGCGCCCGGTACCATCACAGCGTCCTCATGAAAGGGAGGCGGCGGGCTCAGCATCCGGGAAGGCAGGCGGAGGTGGGCGCCGAGCCCTTGAGGAAGGGGACCCCCCCACACACACACACCGAGGTGTGCGACGCCTGGGGCGCTCAGTGAGGTAAGGGGTGGGGTGTCCCCAGAGCCGGCCGGAGGAGCGCAGCCCCCTTCAGGCGTCCTACCTCCAGAACTAAAGAATAGGAAGGCTGGGGCGTGTGCGGCTAAATTGTGGTCGTTGGTTAAGAGTGGCGATAGGAAACCAATACAATGATTATTCTGTTTCTTTAGCTGCTTATTATCCGACTCCCCGTAAAGGAACGTAAGCTCCGGGAGGTGCGGGGCCTTTGTCTTTCTCTCTGCAATGTGCCCCGCACTCAGAACCGCGGCCTGCAAACAGGAGCTGCTCAAACAATGCTTGGGGCGCTGCGAAGGGATGCACAGGTTTAGAAAACCGCGCAGAGGCACTCTCCCTCCCCGGCTGAACCATGCCCTTCGTGGGTTCCTTTTAGCTCTGTGGCACTGGTCTTGGGGACCCAAGACCACGGTCCCCAGCCCAGGTGGTCCCCTCCCCCCTATCGCTGCACCTCGTGGTGTCTGCTGCCTCCCAGAGCAAGCCCTGCTCCTCTCCAGCACCCCGGCACTCTGTCTCAGTGGGCCATGTTCAGAATATTAAATTAAGGAGTTCATTTTACTTTCTGGAAAACTATCCATTTTTCCTGTACACTGCGTGATAAATGAGAAGCCGGATTGACAGGAAGGACACTAACTGGAAATTAAGGGAGCCTTAAACTCACTTAAACCCATTTATTGTCTTGCTTTCTGAGTAGGACATAAACTCATGAGAGTCCAGGCTGTTTTATTTGCTGCTTCATCCTCAGGCTCAGAAGCATGCCTGGTACTTAATAGGTTCTCGGTCAGAAGCTTAGAGAATGCATGTGGTTTCCTTAGATTCCTCCTTCCCTTAAGTCCTACATCCTGAAAATCACCAAAACCTATTGATTCTTTGCATGTCTAAATCTGCCTTCTCCCCTCCGTCCCCACAGCGCTGACTCTAGGTGAGGGCCTTCATCCTCTCCCTCTGGGATGACTGCAGGATTCTCTACTCGCTCAACCATTCTGCGTCTCTGCCACAGGAGTTTCCTCAAATCTGTTATTAACCTCTCCCTTCCTGAAACCCCGTCATATGGCTTCCCTGCTGCCCGTAGGATGGCATCTGCTGCTCTGGGAACGGCATCCGCTGCTCTGGAAATGGCATTAGCAATGGTCCACACGCTGCCTCTGCAGCCGGCCTGTGCTCTCCTCCTGCCTCCTCTCCTCGGCCATGGTGAAGCTGCAGTGCCCCACACCAGGCTGTCTCGTGTCTCTGTGCTGTTCCCTGGGCCTCATCTTCAGTCTGTGTTCTGGTTGCTGCATAACAAACCTTCCCTGAACATAGAGGCTTAAAATGGCCATTGTTATTATCTCTCATGGTGGTGGGGATTGACACCTCAGATGGGTGGTTCTTACCTGTGTTCCTTCTTGTAAGTACCGTCAGGTGGTGGGTGGCGCTGGCGTCTTCTACAAGGCTTCTCCTGGGCCTGGTGCCCAAGGCTGGCTATTGGCTGGGAGCCGAGCTGGAGAGCTGCTGGTTCCTCTCCGCACAGGCCTCTCCTTATGCCCTGGGCCTCCCCACAGCGTGGTGGCTGGGTTCCAAGAACAAGCACCCCAAACAGACTGAAAGAGGCAAGGCTTTTTCTAACCCAACCTTAGGAGTCACAGCATGTTACGCTCTATCATTTAGAGGGGAGTCACTAAGGCCAGCCCCAATTCAAGGGAAGGGGAATTAGAGGCCATCTCTTGACGTGAGATGGATGCATCACGCATATGCAAGGAAGAAAGCAGTTGATGTTGGCCGTCTTTGAAGACCAGCTACCACTGTCTGATGGGCTCTGCCCTTGCGTTCTCCTTCTGCTCTCATGTACTTCAAACACACCACTCACCTCTCAAGACCCAGCTCATCCCTGGCCACCACCCCACCTTTATGGGCCTCCTCTTTCCCCATCCCCATGTGTGCTTCTCTCTTGGCATCAATGACACGTTATTTAATCTGCTCTCTTACACTTCTGCGTCTCCCACTAAACACTTCAGGACCAAAGTCTGTGTTTTCTCATCAGTGCCTAGGAGAGTACCAGACACAAGGTTGGCCCTTAGACATAAATTGAATGGGGGAAAAAACTATTTACATGAATTCAAGGATTAACTGGAAATACACATGGCACAATTCGTATTTGAAACAATGAAGTTCAAATGGAGATGCTGGGTCTCCCTGTATTTTGGTGGCATTTCATAGGATCCTGAGCATGTTTAAGGCCCAAGAAAATGATTTCCTCAGTGTCAGGTGGTATTTTTAAACCTATTTGAAGAGGTTGAGAGCACCGCTGAAGAAACGGGATTTTGCATGCAGTTGAGTTTTGCAGGTGCCCGTAGGCTGGAATCACCTTTGGAAGTAGAGAAAGCTTCAGTGCTTTTTTCTTTTCTTTTCTTTTCTCTGTGAACTCAGCTGTTTGTGGTGAGAGCCCATGGGGTGCCTGAGCACCCACAGAGATAATGTGCAGGCCCTGGAACCCAACTGATACCATGACTAGGAATTATCCCAAAAGTTTACCAACTGATCAAGTGCATAATAAATTAAGAAAATGTTCCACCAAGAGTGATAGGAGAATCTAAAATACTTTTGTTCAGACTTGATTTTTCAAGTTCTTAATAGTAACAAAGTTAGTGGTGCTTTTAAATTATTTTTTTAAATCTTTCTTTGAATATCTCATTCCAATGACTAATCAGAAGACATCTGAAACAGCACGTGGCGTTCAGCATTACAAGGTCAGCATTTTAAAGAGTCAGTTCTTTTGGATTTAGTATTCCTAATTAGCTTTTTTGTTTGTTTGTTACATCAGGTTAAAGGTCAAAAGCTGCTGCCGTCCTAGATCTCAAGTATTTAAAACTCCGGTGTCAATCTGGAAGCTGCTTTACAAAATTAAAGAAGGCAGTTTGTACAGAGCAGCTAAAATACCTAGCAAAATCTGTTTATAGATGAACTAAACTGAGACTTATGACAAATCTTGCTATGATCTCCTTTTTAAATTCAACACTTGTGGGCATAAATAGTGTATTCATAAACTCTGCAATAGGGTTTATTTTGAGCTGTTGGTAAGGTGTGAAACAGTTATTTTATAAATGTTTGGTGTTTTTTTTTAAGCTGGAGCTCTAACCCGGACTAGCAAGAAGAAGCTGTTTTTTCCTAACAGTGGTTAGAGAAGCTGGAAACAGTTGAATGGAGAAAGGCAGGTTCATGAACATAACTCTTGCATTTCTTTCTTTTTTTTTTAACATGGGCAGGCACCAGAAATCGAACCCGGGTGCTCGGGCACAGCAGGCAAGCGTTCTTACCTGCTGAGCCACCGTGGCCCGCCCACTCTTGCATTTCTTGAATTAAATCTTTATAGTGCAGTTTAATTTGACTCATCTCATTTTAAATATTTTACTCATCAATTCTGTTCTTTTCCTCTGATTTCTTTCATGATTTTTATGTTTAGAAAAGTCTTCCAAAGATTTTAGAGAAAGGTACACCCATATCTTTTTTAATTTTGTTTCTATCTTTGCTTCACTTTTTAATCCAATGGTTAGGATCTATTCTAGTTTGCAAACTGCCGGAATGTGACATAACAGAAACAAAATGGCTTTTAAAAGGGGAATTTATTAAGTTGCAAGTTCACATGTTCTAAGGCTGTGAAAATGTCCAAATTAAAGCAAGGTTATAGATATGTCCATTTTAAGGCATCCAGGGAATGATACCTTCCTTAAAGAAGGCTAATGATGTTCAGGGTTTCTCTCTCAACTGGAAAGGCACATGGCAAACAACGGTGCCGTCTGCTAGCTTTCTCTCCAGGCTTCTTGTTTCGTGAAGCTCCCCTGAAGGCATTTTCCAACTTCATCTCCCAAGGTCTCTGGCTGTGTGCGCTCTCCAGCTTTTTCCAAAATGTTTCCTCTTTAAAGAACTCAGAACTAATCAAGACCCATCTGGAATGGGTGGCGTCACATCTCCCTCTAATCAAAGGTTAATACCCACAATTGGATGTGTCACATCTCCATGGAAACAAAAAAGATTCCACCCAGAAATATTGAATGAGGATTAAAGGACAATGGCTTTTCAGGGGTGAGCAACAGATTCAAACCAGCACAGGCTCTAAATGACTCTTCTCCCCAAACTGTCAATTTCACCAAAATCATTTATATTGGACATCTTATTCCTTGTCCTATAAGTTGTTTTGTCTGAATCTTCCTCTAGAAAAACACTTAAAAAAAAAAAAAAAAGTCATTCCTGTAGTTTGGAAGATTTTTAAATATCTGGTAAAGATCTGCTTTATCACTCATCTTTTCTATCACTCATCTTTTCCTAATTTCTTGGGTAGTCTTGCCTTTTATTCCTGGATTAGTTTAGAATTACTCGTATTCAGCCTAAAAAAATTTCATTGCTATCTTAATTGAAATTGCATTCAAGCTGTGTTCTGGAGGGAGGTGACATTGTGACTAGACAAAGGCCATGGATTCTTTTGCCCGATGTGCTCAATAACCAATTCCTGGGACACCCATGTTTCAAGGATAGACGGTGTTTATTACTAGGTACATAGTAGGAGAGCAGATGGCCTATGGGCCCAAAAGTCTGTCTCCCTGAACTGCAGAAATCCTGGTAGTTTTATTAGAGAAAAGATGGGCAGGGTTTAGGATGATGAGCACAGTGGCTGCAGGTGATGTAATTAGAGGTGATTTGATTATTGAACACTGGTAGATCGATTACCTGCTTAGTCACAGAGCATGTGTAAGAAAATGGCAGAGAGGTACAGGTGACGGAGGTTAAAGACTAAGCTACCGCGCATGTCAGATGGGCCCACTTTGGTTACTTTGGACTTGGGGTGGGTTAGTTCTGGGCTGACCCAACACCCTTCGTCAATAAACATTAGGGGCTGTCTTTAGTGATCACAAGACTCAAAAGTTGAAAAACTGGGTAACTGGGTACAAATGAAAGTCACAGGGTTTTTGCAATCACAGGGGCAGAAGATAAGGGCTCTACAATCTCTCTCTCACAGAGATCAAGGCAGCCGGAGTACATTTTAGAAACTTTGGGAATTTCCCTCTGTCCATTCCAATATATCAGAAAGCAAAAAAATGTATATCTATATAATGATTCAGTAATTGAAATCATCCCTTAAATCCTGATTTCTTGGTTACAACATTGTATCCTTGTTAGTTAGGCCTTTGCATTTAGTCAGATTCTTTGAGATCTTTCGATAAGTTCAATTTCATTCATATTCGTGTTGCAGTTCCTTGGTAAGGGGCCTAGATATTTTATCTCCATTACTATTATGAAAATTTCCTGTCACCGTTAATCTGGGACATCTATGTTCTTTCAATCTCACATCAATTCTATTACATTTTCAGTTTATCTGTTTTTACTGCATAAGTAGTAACATTTGCCTGTAATTTTCCTCTGCCAATAGCTATCTTTTTTTTGCTAGTACTTTAAAGACAATATTTGGTTCATTGCTATGCTCCTAGTACCTAGAAAAATGCATGAATTTAATAATACTTTTGAATGAAGAAATGGGTTTTGATTAATTACTATAATAGGCATCCTTGCTTTAGTCTGACTTTAATAAAAATGCTAATAGGATTTCACTACTGAATATATTACCTTTTGGTTTCAGATAGGCATCCATCATTACAGAAATGTAATCCATTCTGAACTTTGAGAGACATTAAAGCTAATAGTGGTAGAATCTTTTTATCAACTGCCTCTTCAGCATTTACTTAGATTATCCTGTAATTTTTTGTCGTTTTAATATAATACACTAACAAATTTCCTGTGACAAGTGGACTAGTGCTTTAATGTACTGTTGCATTGAATTCACTAGTGTTTCTTTGGAATTTTCACATGATGTTTCATATATCAGGAGGGTGTGAAGCTCCAGCACTTGCCATCGAGTTTACTCACTGCCCTCACTCTGCATGGGGTGTGACATGTGTCCCTGGAAGTATTGAAACTGATGCTAGAGGATGTAAGATTAGCATAGACCCTAAGATGTTGGCATCCTGGTACTAGACACTTGAAATCAATCCTTACTTTCTTTAAATCCTCTCAAGTCAGAAGTGACATCCAACGTTGAATCTTTCAGCTGTCATAACACAGTTGGACAATCTCCACAGCTACCGTGATGTCTGATGCCTAATGTTAAATTCCTAATTGCTTGCAGATTTTTACACTCTTCCATGATCATTTCCTTGAAAACTTAAGCTATCATAACTTGCATTTTGACATTCAATGGAATGTTTTTTTGCTCTCATCTGAGAGCACAGCACTGTTACTGGGCATGATAGATCAAATTCATGCATCAGAAGCCAGAATAACTTCTGTTAAGAGAAAAGCAAACAATGCACATGCAAAACACAGCACAGGGTAGCCCAAGGAGATGGCTGGCTGGCTCAGTGTTAACTGCGTGATGCCCTCACACTGACCAAGAAGACACATAATCTACCATGCAAATTCATGCTGCCTCAACTCAGGCCGTGGGGAAAAGTATCTCATAACTATTTTTGAAAATATTTCAGAAACAGTTTTGTGACAAACTAATGCTGCTTGTGCAGCACTGAACAAAACAGGCATGCTTCAGAGCATTTCCCAGAGACAAATTATTTTAATAACAATATACCGTTTTGACTATAGAAACAATATTGCTTCCCTGAAAATAATATAAAGTTGACTATAATCTAGGCCCACTCCTATATGAATTTAGTGGCTTTTGAAGAGAGCAGAATAGTTTTTGATTGCTAAAGTTTATTTTTGGCCATACTGTGGCTGAGTTGTAAAACATTTTTGACATCCTCAGTTTGCTAGGATGTATCTAAGCAAATTGACCTGAAAAAAATGTTAATGGCACTTCTGCTAGATGTGGTGCTTAGTATCTGGTGTGTTCTAGGTGCTCAAACAATTTTTTTAAATGAATGAATATTCTCTGCACCCATCACAGGTGGTTGTTTGAGTAAATGAAGAAAATGACCCACATTTCCTTAGCTACCTATTCACGTCATTATGATCTTTGAAATAAAGAACTGAGGGAAAAAAATCATTGAGCATCAGTTTCTTTGAAGCTTCTCAGAATAAAAGATCATGGCTGGAGACCATGGTGGGGACAGACCAGAAAATTACACATTCAAGGTTTGTTAGCACATTCTTTCCCTCATATCTGCTCTGTATTAACAGGGTGGGAGTGGATGATGGCGGCGGGGAGTGGAGGATCAAAATGAGCTTCAGGGAAGAGCAATAAAATGGTGAGCAGTTTGGATATATGATTATGAAGAGAAGGTAAGGGAATTGGGACCCTGGAAAGCTGTGAAAGGAGAGTGAGGGAAAGGTGACGTTTGCTGTCAAGGATGTGCAGTTACGAGGAAGGCCGTGACCAGCTGTTCTTTACCATCACAGGAAAGAAGTGATAAAAAGAGACTTTATAGAAGAAGTCATAGAAATCCTTGCTGAGGCCTATTAAATACTGGACTCTATTGCCAGAATAAGGGGTGGGGGGCGCGAACGCTAGGCTAAATCAGCAGCTCGGGGTGTTGTCCCCAGACTGCTGTCAGTGTTCCCTAGAAACTTGTTAGAAGCACAAGTTCTCAGCCCTGTGAAGACCTACTGAACCAGGAACTTAGGAATGAGGCCCGGCAATATATCTTTAACAAGCTCTTCTATACCTGCAGGATCTGGAAGACAGTGCCTATTCATCCTGATATTAATCTGTGCCTCTCTCACCCGTCTGCTGAGAAGTTTATTCATTTTATGACTTTATCAAAGGATTGACCTCTAGATTCACTAATGTTTTCTATCACTTCCCAGTTCTCAATTTCATTGACTCATACTCTTCTTCTTATGCTTGCTTTGAGTTCAGTTTCCTTTTACTTTCCTAGTTCCTTAGTATGGAAGATTAGAACAGTGGCTTGAGATTGTGTTTTCTAATCAAAGCATTTTAATGCTATACATTTCACTCTAGGAAAAGCTTTAACTGCATCGCACCAGTTTGAATTATTTTTATTGAAAAACATTTTATAATATCTCTTGTGACTCCTGTCACATGTTATTTGGAAGTATATTTTAGTTTTCAAATATCTTTACTGACTTCTAATTTAATTACAGTATGGTCTAAGAACATAGTCCATATTAATTCAATTCTTAAGTCTGCTAAGGTTTGCTCTGTGGTCTAGCATTTGTTCAGTTTCACACATCATCAAGGTATTACTTCAGTTAAGGTGTGGCTGAATCAGGTTGGGCTCTAATCCAGGTTACTGGAGTTTTTTGTTTTTTTTTTTTTCTTTTTTAACATGGGAAGGCACCAGGAATCGAACCTGGGTCTTCTGGCATGGCAGGTGAGAACTCTGCCACTGAGCCACCGTTGCACTGCCCTGGAGTCCTTTTATAAGCAGAGTGTTCTAGTTTGTTAAAGCTTCCAGAATGCCACACACCAGAGATGGATTGGCTTTTAATAGGGGGATTTATTTAGTTAAAAGTTTCATAGTTCTTCAGAGGAAAGACAGCTAACTTTCATCTGACTTTCTCTGTCACATGGGAAGGCGACACAGTGGACATCTCCTGGCCTTGTCTCCTGGCTTCTGGGTTCCCACAGCTTTCCCTGGGGCAATTCCTTTCTGCCTCCCCAACTGTTTCAGCTGAGCTGTCAGTGCTGCGATGAGGCATGTTGAGCTGCTGAACTCTCTTCTGACCTCTTTTAAGCTTCCAGCTAATTAAATTAAACCTCACTCATTGTGGAAGTTACTCCCCTTAGCCAACTGTGAATGTAATCACCCATGGATGAATTTCAGATACTGATGATTTAAGTCCAACAGGATAACAGGGCATCATCACCTGGCCAAGCTGACATCTGAATTTGCCTACCACACAGAGTGAAAGTCAGAAAAATAAGCCACAGGTAATAGCTAGAACCTGAGAGTTAACAGAACCTGGAACAGAAGACACCACCAAATGTACTGCTGTGTGATGACAACCAAGAAACTCTAAAAATTCCTGGAGAACCAGAGAACACCTATTTGGGGAGGAATCAAACATTTTAGCCTTTGAAACCATGACCCAATAAACTCCTGTTGTTTAGCCAGTTCATTATAATTGTATTTGTTTTAGCAGCTGGCAAACTGAAACAGTTTTTGGTAACAGGAGTGGGTACTGCTATTAGAAATAACTAATGTGGAAATAGGCCTTTGGAATTGGAATTTGGAAATGGGTTGAGAGGCTGGGAGAATTGAGGGCTCTAAAGAGGGATCACTATAAAGAAAGTTTAAATTAAAGAATTTATATTCATGGGCAGAACATTGGTAGCAATTTAGATGAAAAAGTTACTTCTATATGGTCTTAGAAGGAAATGACTGTCCCTGGAAATTAGAGGAAGACCAATGCTTGTTATGAAGTGGCAGAGAACTTAGCAAAATTATTTTCTAATGTCAAATAATGGTAGAACTTTAACAGGTGAACATGGATATTTAGCCAAGGAGATTTCCAAGCTAAGTGTGGAAGGTACAGCCTAGCTTCTTGTAGCTTTTCGTAAAACACAAGAGGAAAGAGATAAGCTGAGAATTAAACTCTGAAGTATAAGGGAACCAGCAACTAATCTTAACTTCTCACCTTATGTAGGGTTGCATACTCTAAGAGCAGAGCCAGAAATGGCTCTGTCAGGACTGAGCCTTCAGAAAGAAGCCATAGTTCCACACAAGGATGTAACTGAACAATGCTTTGTTAAAGAGGGCATGACTGAGCTTGGTTCTAGGCAGCCATTTCAGGAAGAAGGTAGTCAGGATTGGAAATGTAGTTATCCAAGAAGCATCTGTGGAAAATTTTACTGTCTAGTTTGAATCAGTTGAAAATGCAAAAACCTGTTGGCTTTACAAAATGTATATGCATGTTGCCAGCAAGGATTGCAGAGGACAGAGGGACAAATAAAATTTCTCTGGGCTGACAAAGTGAGCCCACGATGTGTGTGGACAGGGGATTCCACCAGTGCACCTGGAGGGGGTGGACACTGTGCCCTGCTCGGAGAGAGCCACCACACTCATGCTGAGAGATGGCAGGACCTGTGTCGCAGCATTCAGGGAGATCTTGACCTCTGCACAATTGCTTGGGAAGAGGGGAGGGTAGGGTGCTGTTCCATCAGGACCAGTGAACAAAATATCAATCTATAGATGACTCTCAGATCTTGAAATCTAATGATATTTGTTCTACTTGGTTTCAGATTCCTTTGGGACTTGTAACCCCTGTTTTCCATCCAACTTCTCCCATGTGGACTGGAAATGTTTATCCTATGCCTATTCTTACATTGTGTATTCAAAGCAGATAAGTTTTTTAGGTTTCACAGGACCACAGACAGGAATTTTTCCCTATGGTGGACTATGTCTATAACTGACTTTAATGAGACTTAATACTTGCAGTTGTTGCTGAAATGACTTAAGGCTTTGGGGATGTTGTGATAGAATGAATGCATTTTATACTTGGGGAGAACGTGTCTTTGGAGGGTCCGACCAATGGGGATTGAATAGTGTATCCCAGTTGGGACATTCTTGGCCTGCTTTCCGGTAGGCGTGGGCCTATTGTAAATAAGAAGGCTTCAAGATATTTGGTTAAGGCGTGACCCAGATGACTGGAACTCTTCATAAGCAGAGTGAAAGTCAAATGAAGAGAAGCATGTGGAACAGCCAGAAGCTGGAAGTCAATAGAACCTGGAACAGGGAAGAAGAGATGCTGCCAAGTGTATTGCCATGTGACAGAAAAACGAAGGAATACCAAAGGTTGCTGGATGTCAGAAGATACCAACTGGGAGAAAGCAAATCTTCTTGCTTCTAAGCCTGAGCCAATAAATTTCTGTTAAGGCAACTCATTGTATGGTGTGTGTTTCAGCAGCAAATTAAAACGGCACCTAAATGAAAAAATCATGTGTTTTTGAACACTGACCACCACCCCCCCCATCTGAACCTGTCTGTCGGATCCTGTAATGTGGAATTTACTAAGAGATGCTGCAGGAAAAGGGCAGATTGAACAGTAGTAAGGAAAGCTGGAGTAAAAAGATAGTAGTGAGTGAGTGAGAGAGAGAGGAGGTGAGCAAGTCACAGCCATTGGGGAGGGAAGCTTACATAAAAACAGAGGAGCCCAGGGTTCTAGAATATGATTAGGGAAAGGAAATCCTCTCCTGAAGGTGAAATAGTTGCACATAATGGCATAATCTTAAAAGTTAATGTGCATGCCCAGGGCAAGAAGTGGGTACAGAAAGACCTGAGAAAATCCAAACTGTTAAACATAAGCTGTTCTAAAGGTTCAGTGTAAAATGGATCAAATATTGACAAGCCTTAACATAGCCATTCTACGATAAAATCATAGGCATGAGAAAGACACTGAGTTCCAGTGTCCGGGCACTGGGCATTTATATTATATAAAAATAACCAAACACCCGTGTAATGACAAAAAACCATAAGCCATAAAAAATAGGAAGAGATAGAGATGGTTCAATGCAGGGAACTAATTAAAATTTCAGAAGAAACTGAACAATTAAACATATTCAAATCTAAATCACAAAGCTAACAAAAAATAGATAGAAATTAAGTATGGATATAAAACTAAAAGATATAAAGACAATACATAAAACCAAAGATTAAAAAGGACCATAACACATCTTACAGGAATGGAAAACACAATGGAGACTAAAAGCACTTGAGGTGTTCAAAACAGATTTGAACATGCAAAGAAATCGATGAACTGGAAGACAAAATGGAGCAAATAGTTAGAAGACTTTACAGAGGAAAGAATGAAAGTGAGCAGAGCTCAAGTGACCTGTGGGACAATGTGACACATACCGACATACACACTATGGGAGTTGGAGAGAAGAATGCGAAGGGGCGAGGAAGGATATTTGAAGAAATGATAGCCAAACATTTCCCAAATCTTAAAACTAACTAGACCTACTCCAAGACACAAATCAAAATGTCAAAGAATTCCAAAAGCTGCAAGAAAATAAATTCCTCACAACAAGGACTCCTCAATAAGACTGAATACTAGTCTCTCATCAGAAACCATGGGTCATGAAAGCAGTGGTACACGTTAGAGGTACTGAAAAACTACCAGCCCAAATTTCTTTATCCACTAAAATGGTCCCTTAAAAATAGGGTTTCAGATATTCACAAACAGCAACTGAGCTCAGCACTGAGATCTACTCTTCAATCCTAATCAAACTCTTAAAAACAAAAAATGAAGACAAGGGTACACTTTCCAATTAATTCTATGAAGCCAGCAACACCCTCATACTAAAACCAGATAAAAATCTCCCAATGAAAGAAAACTACAGACCGACATCTCTCGAACAGAGAAGTAAAAATCCTCAGCAACAGGTAGTACACCAAACCTAATAGCATAGTAAACTATATGCCGTGACTAAGTGGGACTTGTTCCAGGTGTGCAAGGATGGTCCAAGCTAAAATCAGTGTAATATACCACACTTAAGAAAAAAACCACAAGATCCCCAACTGATGCAGAAAAGGCAATTGACACAATCCTGGACCCCTTCCTCATAAAACTCAGAACCCTGGGAATGGGGGGAACTATCTTTGACATGATAAAGGGCGCATATGAGAAACCCACATCTAAGATCATACTCAGTGGTAAAAGACCGGTAGCTTCTAAGATCTGGAGTAAGACAGGATGTAACCATTGGATGGTTAGATATAGGTTCACCTGTTTATTGTTTTCTCTCTTTTTTTTGTCTCTGTTCTCTTCCTCTGTACTTGTCTTGTCTTTGAACTATTTTTTAGTTTTCTGTTTTGTTTGTTGGCTTTTTTTGCTGTATGTCATTGACTTTTTTTTATTGGTTGCTCTGGGACTATGGTACACACACCTGACCTTTCACAGTCCGTGTAGAATTACTATTTTATCACTTTGAGTGAAATGTCGGTTTTCCAGTGTATAGGTCTTTGTATTCTCCACTTTCCATTGTCATTACTTATTATCTACATAGTTTATAAACCCTACCAGACATTGTTATAACTCTTCATTTCATCAGTCATATGTATTTTAAAGAATGCTGAGAGATGAAAAAGCCTATTACCATAGGTATTTACTGTTTGTGGGCCTTCCTTTATTCCTGAGGTTATGAGTTTACATCTACTATTACTTTCTTTAGCCTGAAAAACTTCTTTTATTATTTCTTGTAGAGCAAACTTGCTGGTGACAAATTCTGAGTCTTCCTTGCCTTTATTCCTAAAGGTTGTATTTGCTAGATATGATATTTGGGGTTGACAGTTTTTTTCCAGCACTATTCCAGTGCCTTGTGGTCTCTGGTTTATAATGAGAAAGCTGCATTTATTTGATTTGATGGTCTATATGTAACATGATGCTTTTCTCTCGTTGCTCCCGAGCTTTTTTTTTTTTTTTTGCTTTCTATCAATTTGATCATGATGTGTCTGTGAATGGCTTTCTTTGAGTTTATTCTGTTAAAAGATTCATTGTGTTTCTTGAGTATGCTAAACTAATTTTACACATTTGTGATTTTTCAGCTATTCAGATAATTTTACTGTACCAATATTTCTCCTTTCTTATAGGCTGATGATACACGTTAGGCATTTTCATATTGTCCTATGGTTCCCTGAGGACATTTCCTCTCTTTTCAACCATTTCCTCTCTTCATGAGACTAGATAACTCTTATTGATGTGTCTTCAAGTTCACTGACTCTCTCCCCAGTTGCCATTCTGCTGTTGAGACCTTTCAGTTTTTTTTTTCTTTATATTAAGTTCTGAAACTTCTATGTGGGCCTTTTTTATGGTTTCCATTTTTCTATTAACGTTACCTTTCTGTTCATTTCATGTGCGTTTTCCTTCATGCCACAAAGCATAGTTATGATAGGTGCATTAAAGTTCTTATCTGACAATTCCAATATCAGGGCCATCTTGGAGTTGATGCTTTTCTTATAGAACCATATTCTCTTTGTTCCTTGCATGATGAATAATTTTGGATTGTGTCCTAGACACTTGAACAATAGCACAAATTGGTTAGGTTCAAACAACAAATTATGTCATCTCTTGTAGGTGGGGGTAGCAGCTTTAATAGTTCAATTTTCTAAGTTTTTGCCATATGTTTTGTCCTGCATGTGTCTTTCCTGTACATGTAGTAGTTCGAGAGTGAGCCTAAGGCTTGTTCAGGTTCATACACAGAAATAGGGTATCCTACCATCTAGCACATCTAGCACTCAAGAATCTTCCCTCATTTTCTGACCTCCAAGAACCCCTTTCCTGGTCTTAGCTAATTATGCTGCTACTCCAGCACAAAACTGCAAGAGAAAAAGAGAAAAGCAGGGATTACCCCATAATCTTTGGATCACGAGGTTATCTTTTCTCTGGTTCCTCTGCCCAAAAGATCATGTTGTCATGGTAGTTTCTCATTTCTCTAGCTGCCTGTGCACCTGCAAACATGCAGCTTACACAATTGCGACCTTCTGTAAGTGGCAAAGCCACAGAGAAAAATCTGGGCAACTCTTGTCTGTTCATGTCTCTTGCCCTGGCTTTCATTTTTACCTTAAAATCTACCTGTTGTGTTTATTTTTCAGATCCTCTAGTGTCCTTTTAAATTTTTTAATTAGACTGTAGGTGTACAGAAAATCATGACGTGTATATGGAGTTCCCATATACCTCCCCTCATGCATGCAGTTTTCCCTATTAATGTTTTGCATTAGTGTGATACCTTTGTTACTGTTGATGAAAGAACATTATTAACTTAACCTGGAGTACTCTGGGAAATCTGTTACAGCTCTCATTTTTTGGGTTCTACCACAAGCACTCCTGGAAGGCTAGTAGGTGTTTAAAAAAAAAAAAAAAAAGGAGTAGGACTCTTGCTGTGGGTCTGGGTTTCCTCTTGGCTCTGGATGTCATGCCAACCCCAGTGCAGCCCTCCAAAATGTCTTAACTTAGACTCACTTCTCCTTGCTCTAATCCTTGGCTGATCCCCCTCCCATCTCTATCACTCAGGGATGAACGTAGCTGAACATAGCTGTAGGGTTTCTTCTGCCGCTTTCTGGAGTCTGGTTCGTCTAGGTTTGTATGCTGGATCAGCTTCAGGGTGTGTGCAGCCTGTGGGTCCGCAGGCTCAGCAGGTCCAATGCTTGCTTAATGCTTTGCCCTCACTGTCTTGAAATTCTTAGTGACTTTTTAATAAGGGTCCGCCTCTCCCTTTTTCACTGATTGTACAAAGTCTGCATCCCTGTTTGCATATGTCCTCAGCACTGATGGGTTTTCAAAACCTATGTAGCTTATCTGGCTTTTCAAGTGGTTAGGCTGAGAGCAAAGGGATCTTAACTTCTTTATTTCAACCAGAAGTCGATCGTTTTTTCAACCTAGAAAAATACACTTTACAATTTAGTAGGGAGAAAAGTAGTTTGGTTACTAGATGATGCTATCACAACTGATAAGAATGCAAAGTTGTATTTCACAAAATAATCCAAACTAAATTCTAGGTAGGTTGAAGAGTTAAATGTCAAAATACTGGAGTAAATATCTAGGGGATTCCCATGTGTAATCTAGTAATGGAGGAGAAATTTTAAAGCAAGAAACCCAGAAGTTACAAAAGAGATTGGACTTCATGCAAATTAAACACTTAAATGAGGAGTTATAATACCAAGACAAAAGACAAATGATTGGGAAAATGTACAACCCATAACATAATATAAAAGATTAGATCTATGCTACCAAGCATCTTTTACAAAGGAGTTAAATTTATCTTATAAAAATGGACAGGATAGAAATAGATACTACAGAAATCCAAATAGAGAATGAACTCATAAACTGCACAAATGATCATGAAAATTCTCATTAAAATAGCAATGAGAGCTCACGTCTCCCATTAGTTTGACAAAGATTTAAAAGATTAACACCTTTTTAAGGATTTGAGTTTTGCGGGAAAAGTATTCTTTCACTTTGATGGTAGAAATGTGAATTGTGATAGTCTTTTGGCAAATAATTTGGCAAACCTATTAGAATAAAATATCCAAACTTTGATACAACAATTGTACCCACTACAAGCAGAGGCAAAGAAATAAGTACCCAGTATAAAAGGATTTATGGAAAACTAAGTGTTCATAAAACTAGAAAAAAATGTGAATGTCCATTATCCAGGAAGCGGTAAATAAATTCTGGTAATCCAAACCAGGGAATGTTAAGCAGGCATCAAAAAGAATAGATGAAACATAAACTATTTGCTTGGAATGATTTCTATGATGTACTGATGAGTGAGAAAAACAAGATGAAGAGAAAATATATGACTCGAGTTCATTAAAAACTAACTCTGCTATGTGTACATATGTTTATGATTATGAGAATGTATGTTGAACTAAGCCAAAAAAAGTTAGCTATGATTAAACCAGTGTGTATATGGCTTTATATAAAGTATATATTTATGCATATTTGAAGTAATGTATAGAAGATTGCTAACTGTGTTTCTGTGTGTAGAACTTACAGTGATCTTTGTTTTATTCCTTATTTTCCACATTGCCTGATTTTATGAGCATATAAAATAATGAAACAAAATTCTTTATTAACAAAACAAAAAATCCTCATCCCTAGAAATATAAAATTAAGAGAATCCATCAGCTGTCATGATCTAGGAACTAGGAAGCAGAGGAAGGGCTGTGTACAGTGTGAAACGCACCATCTTGCTCTTCTAGAGGAGGATTAGTTGTGATGGAGGAGGAAGAATTAAGAAATGGTGGAGCGAGCAGTTACAACAAACTTCCAAATTGGTTGGTGGGGGGAAATGGACTCCTAGTCTATAGAATTGTATGGACACTCTGGAGAGGGGCATCCGTGTGTTTACGGACCACTGAAGCCGCTTTGCTGATGACTGGGAAAAGTATGGGTGGGGGATTTTCAGGAAGCTTTTGTATTAATCCTTGGCATTGTCATGTCTTCTCAGACCCTCTGACTAACTTTCAGTCTCTCCCTCTTCTTGTGGCGAACTCCTAAATGGATATTCTCTGCTGGCTCCTATTTGTGCTTCTTGGACAACTAGGAGACGGGAAAATGGGAGAGGCGGTCTCTGATACTGAGTCACTGTCCTCCTACACTGGGCCCTGGTGAGAAGAAATTGGTTTTCCCTCCTATGTTCTCTCCAAGCACCATATAATTGGCTTATTTCATACCATTTACTATGGAGTCTAGTTTATTTGTTGTTGCAATTTCTGTAACATAAAAGTTCTTTGGCATCACTGTAGATGTTATAGAATGTGAATATCATGCTAAGCCAATACCCAGGGGGTATTCTAGTAAATAGAAAAGTAGTCAGCTAGTATGCCTATGAAGAAATTGCAGCTGTGGGGTCAGATCGTGCTCTATCAGGTAGGACCATACTGTAGAGGCAGCTGTGATAAGACCTCCCTTATCAGATAGATTAGATAGATGTCACAAATGGATTTCTATTTGCATAAACTGTAGCCTGTTGTCCAATATGAGGAATGCTAGAAATGAGATGCCAGTGAAATTAAGGTATTTAATATGTGGATGGTCTTTAAAAAGCAAAACAAAATGGAAAAGGGCATAAGAAATCAACAAGGCCCATTGCTGTATTCTTAGAGGTTGCATTTGAAAGGTCTGGTGTCTAGCCATGCACTCTAGATTGTCTGGCTAACATGACTAAGTCTGGCTTCTGCAATTATGGTGTTTTCCTGGAATGAGCCTTCATGCAAAATTGGTGATAAGAGTGTCTGAAAGAAAGAATAGAAGCCTTAATTCTACAGAAATTAAGGTTTGTTTTATACTGTTAATAAAAACTAATTAATAAAACATCTATTAGTCTGAAACTTGCTTTTAGTATCACCTGTTGTGGAGTGGGGGAATAGTTGACCTCTGCTTCAAACTCCTTTGGCTACCATTATTTTTTAAAAAGGTCTAAAACTGTAAACGCATCATCTGGTTTGTATGTGGGCATCTAACACAGGAAGAGCTATAATAAATTTATCGAAATTAGATGCATGCTGTGAATCAGGTCTCTGAGTGTTCAGAGATCCTTACTTCTCTCCAGTGTTCATGCTGAAAGTTACCCAAACAGCAGGATCTTTTGTAGCTGGCCCTTTGTACACCCAATGCTTTGATGGGTTTTGTCCAGGGAAGAGGTAGTCTGTTCAGGCTGAGTTAAGTAGTTTTTTCTCGAGCTCTCGGGAGAGAGTGCATCATGGCCGCATATCTAACCAAAGCTTTCTTCAGGAGAGGAGTGGTGGTACCTATTGGACAAGCAGAATCATGCAGGGATGAAGGGTGATCATGGAGCCAACCTGGAGTATACCCTGGTCCTCTACCTACTGGTTTGCTGGTGGGCAAGTTGGTGCCTCAGTTCCTTCATGGAAAGAGGGACTCCTCATGGGTTTGTTGGGAGGACTAAAAGTACATGTAAAATACTTAGAAAAGTGCCTACCTGGCCTAAAATAAGCTCTAGGAGATAATTGGCATTTCTACCATCTTTATTTACCCCAGGAAACCCAGAGTTGTGAATAAAGTGTTTGGGTACTAAGTGCTCATTTCTTTAAGTGTTTTCAAAACGGGAAGAATGTTAGAATCACCTGAAGTGCCTGTTAAATATTTGGATTTTCAGCCCCTGCCTCTGGAGACTGATTCAGAATGTCTGTGATCTGTAGCCAGAGATTCCCCTCAGGTGATTCTTATAAGGCAAGTTGGGAAAACACTGCTTAAAGTGAATAAGGAAATGAATTTCTAAGTGCCTGCAATCAGCTAGTCTGAAGTTGGCTTCTGATTAAGGAGCCTGCCTAGGGCAGTCTTTGGAGCCTCAGGGCAACTTTTGGTAGAGAAAGCTAATTTTCTTTCTTAAAGCTGGAGTTTGAGTATGGGCTTTGGGCTCTAAAACACTTGAATTTGAAGGTGTTACTGAAATGACTGGGAGCCTTTCTCAACTTTCATTTCCTTATCTGTGAAATGTAAACAGTAGTCGTTCATTACTACTGGGACTCTTTTAGGACTACATAAAATAATCTATGGAAAAGCACAGTTCCTGCACACAGTAAGGGCTCAGGAAATGGCTACTGATCATACTCAGGAATCCTGGACTTCCCTTCTAGTATGCTGAATAGTTGCCACTCCACCTCATATTCCTTGTAACAACTATAAATTCTGAACAAAACCTAAAAACGAATGATCAGAAGGTTCTGGAGAGGGAGCAGAAGCAGGTAGATTCTGGAGGGGAGAAGACACTTAGAAAAAGAGAAATGCATGAGCAAGTTACTCATTCTTTTAATAGCATGCAGTCTGAGGGCAGGCCAAAGTTGGTACCAGGATGCCACTAAATCTCTGGAAGAATCTGTTTTCGGCTTGAAGAACCTGAGGACATAACTGGGTGCAAGTGAACAGGAAATGAAGGGGAGTGGCAAGTGTGCTGGTTTGAATCTATGGTGGATCCTAGAAAAGCCATGTCCTGTAATCCTCGTTCAATATTGTTGGGTGGGAACAATTTGATTGGGAGCCTTTCTCAACTTTCATTTCCTTATCTGTGAAATGTAAACAGTAGTCGTTCATTACTACTGGGATTCTTTTAGGACTACATAAAATAATCTATGGAAAAGCACAGTTCCTGCACACAGTAAGGGCTCAGGAAATGGCTACTGATCATACTCAGGAATCAAATTGTTCCCATGGAGATGTGACCCACTCAATTGTGGGTAGTAACTTTTAATTAGATAATTTCCATAGAGGTGTGCTTTCACCCATTGAAGGTGGAGTTGCTTACTAGAATCCTTTTAAAAGAGGAAACATTTTGGAGAGAGTCCTTTTTGTAGAGCCACGAGAAAGCGAGCAGATGCTGCCATGTTTGCCATGTGCCCTTCCAGCTGAGAGAGAAACATTGAATGTCATTGGCCTTCTTTGAACCAAGGTATCTTTCCCTGGATGCCTTAAATTGGACATGTCTATAGACTTGTTTTAATTGGGATGTCTTCTCAGCCTTAGAACTGTAAACTTGTAACTTATTAAATTCCCTTTTTTAAAAGCCATTCCATTTCTGGTATATTGCTTTCTGGCAGCTAGCAAACTAGAACAGCAATGAAGGGGAAATCCCAGAGACCTAGAGAGGTAGAGCCCCAAGTTCTGTTATAAACTCTGGTTCAGGGGTTAGCCAGAAGTTTAAGCATTCATGTGTGGGATAGACACCAGCTAAGGGTTTAAGAATTGCATTGAGCTTTAAGGTGTTGTCCAAGAGGCAGAGTATGCAGTTTGATTTTAACCAAATAATTTCTTGCTAAAATAGGAAACCAAAATTCTTCAGAAGAATATAAAAGAATCCAGCATCTCTGTAACATGTCCTAATGTTTAGGATATAGTCAATCCCAAAGTACTTGACATTCAAAGAATGAGGAAAATATGACCCATTCTCAAGAAAGACAGTCAATAGAGACAAGCCCCAAGGTGAGTGAGATGTTGTAATTAGTGGATTTTTAAAGTAATTGCTTTACTATACTCAGGTGCATATAGGAACATATGTTCATAATGAAAGATATAGGAAATATTAGCAGAGAAATAGTAAAGTTTTAAAGTTCTAGAACTGAACTACAATATCTGAAATGATAAAAAGAAAATCACTGAGTGGGCATTTTGGTAGATGACAGGAAATTGTGAACTTGAAGATAGAATTATAAATCTAATCTAAATAACAGAGGGGAAAAAAGACTGGGGGAAAAACTGAACAGAGCATTAGGGACCTAAGGAATTAATATTAAAAGGCTTAACATGTAAAATCGAGTCCAAGGAGAAGATGAGAGAATAGAGTAAATCCTAATGCGAGTAAGTGCAGGTGGATTAAGGAGGTAGAAGGAGGCATGGAGGAATTGACCAGAACATCACTCTCTGCAGTTTGGTGAGACAGATTTGGGGCCGATAGGCCATCTGTTCTCCTACACTCCTAATAATATCTCTTTTTATCTCTTTGAAACCCTGGTATCTCAGGAATTGGTCTTTTGAGTGTATGGGGTAAAAGAATGCTCCACCTTTGTCCACTAACAGAACTGCTATCACAAATGCCACACAGGTTGTCTTAAGCAGTGGGAATTTATTGCCTCATGATTCCAAGGCTAGATAATCTAGATATTGGCAAGTCCCTAAAGACTACCATGCTTTGGTGTTGTCTTGCCATAGTCCTTGGGTTCCTTAGATTGAATCCGTTCCTCTGTCATATGGCAAGTTTCTCTTTTGCAATTGTGTCTTCCCAGTTCTAAGATCACCAGCAATCTATAATAAGACCTACCCTCATTCAGTTGGGCCATATCTCAATTTTAAAATAACACCTTCTGGAAATCCTATTTTTAATAGTTTCACACACAAAGGGATATTGTTTTAGATTACAGTGGTTTCATACACAAAGGTATGTTGACAGACTGTGGACTTTGGGCACTATACATGATGCCTGATGAATGCCATAAATAAATAAATAAATAAATAAAAAGACCATGTCCATGTTGGGGTACATAATCCAGTTTACCATGTTTTTTTTCTTTCTCATACATGCTGGTGGTCTCTTGGCATGTTCTAGTGGTCTCTCTGCTCATGTACTAATATTTGAGTCCTATTTAGAGAACAAGGAGTTAAATGGTTCTTTTTGATAGTCTCCCACTGTACAGCACCCAAAAAGCTCTTTACTTGGTTTAAAGGCTCAGTGCATGCTTGGGTTGAATCATGAGTCTAAGCAGTAGTATTTTTTTTTTTCTCTTGCCTAATAGACTTAGTTGAGATCTGAAAGGTGGAAGGCAAAGGACCACTGCTGGAAATTCACATCAACACCAGATTCTCTCTACTACTTTCATCTACTCAGAACTGTACTAGAAGCCTGGGCTTCATGCATTATGGATGTAGATGCTGCTTTGGTTCTCTGTAGGACTGCTGGGAAACTTGCAGCTGCCTGAGTAGCCACCCGTGTTGTCTCTGGTCCTGTTGCTGCCAGTAACTTTTGTGCCTGTTTTCTTTGCTCTCTAGCAATAAACTTCTCTTCAGACAATGATCTTTCTGTAATCAAGTCTTAACACTGCTTAAACCTTTCAGGGGCTCATAGTAGCCTGTTCACTAAAACCTAAGTTTAAACTGAAATTCAGGCCCCCTGAGTTACCTTTGTCTAGATTTTCAGTTTCATCACAAGCTCTCACTGCTTTATATTCCTTTGTGTCCCCTTTTCCTCATGTCTCTGTGTTTTCTTCCTTCCCTTGTCTGCTGGTGTGTCCAGCAATTAAAAACAGGTATGACCCTCTCTGAGAAGTCATCCCAGACCACTCCATAGAAAACTATTCATTCTTTCCTTCATAATACCATATTAAGGCAAATCTAATATTTATTCTTTTAAAGACACATTCTTACAGTCTGTGGTAGCCAGGCAGCGGTCATGGCATGGTTGTTGTTTTCATCACATACGTAATGATGATGGTTGCTATTCATGGAAATATAGTTGAACGACAACAAACTCTCATTATTTTAACATAATATTTAAATAAGCTGTTCACTGGAAGATCATGAGTCCTAACTTTTAGAAAAAATTTGGTGACTACTTGTCCATAGAGTCAAGAAAGGACCTTCATTTGTAGTTGCAGAAGATATCAGCAACTTGAGAGAAAATCCTAGAGATATGAGTGAAGCACTTTAAGGATTGCTACATCATGTGCTCTTCGGGGCATGAAAGACTATTCTGTGTGGAAAGACAGACACACACAAAAGTCCTGGCTCAGAGATGTAGAAATGTCAAACTCTGAACATAAAAACAGTTTCAGGAATAGCTTAACCAATTTATTTCACTCATTTTCCTTTTAATGTGTGTTTTAGTTTGTTAAATGCTGCTGTAATGCAGTATACCAGAAATGGAACAGCTTTTAAAAAGGGAATTTATTAAGTTACAAGTTTACAGTTCTAAGGCCATAAAAATATCCAAATTAATGCATCCAGAGGAAGATATTTAGACTGAAGAAAGGCTGATGTCTTTCACATGGGAAGGCACATAGCTGGCATCTGCTGGTCCTTGATCCTGGTTCCATTGCTTCCAGCTTCTTATGCCAGGGGTTTCCTCTCTAAACATCTGTGGGCCTTCACTTAGCTCCTCTGGGACACAACCCTGGGTCTGGCTTGCTTAGTATCTCATGCAAAAGTGCACATGACAATGTCTGCTGGGCTCTGCATCTCCAGATATCCATGTCTAGGCATCTGTTCTCTCTGTTGTCACTCCAAGGTTCTCAAAACGTCTGCATCTCTGTTGGCTACGAAGCAACTGTGTTTTATCCAAAGTGTTTCCCCTTTGAGAGGACTCTAGTAAACTAATCAAGACCCATCTTGAACGGGTGCAGTCATAGCTCCATCTAATCAAAAGACCACACTCACAATTTGGCACAACACTTCCCCATGGAAGGAATCCAATAAAAACGTCACACCCACAATTTAGTGGGTCAGTCTCCATGGAAATAATCTTAACCAAAGGTTTCTACCCTACAATATTGAATCAGGATTAAAGGACATGTCTTTTCTGGGATACACAACAGCTCCAAACTGGCATACTCTATATACAATATGGTAAGGTCTACACCTCCAGAAGTTTTTCTTTTTTAGATTTTTTTTTAAACAACAACTTACAAACATGAACATTCTTACCATATGATTATTCTGTTCTTGATATATAATCAATAACTCACAATATCATCACACAGTTGTATATTTATCACCATGATCATTTCTTAGAATATTTGAATCAATTCAGAAAAAGAAATTAAAAGGAAAAACTCATACATACCATATCTCTTACCTCTCCCTCTCACTGATTGCTAGTATTTCCACCTACCCAATATATTTTAGTCTTTGTTTCCCCTATTTTTTTCCTATACCCATTGTCATTCCCTTTTTTGGATCACTAGCATTTCAATATACTAAATTCATTTTAACATTTGTTCCCCCTGTTATTTATTTTTAATCCATATATTTTACTCATCTGTCCATATGATAGAGAAAAGGAACATCAGATGCAAGGTTTTCACAGTCACACAGTCACATTGAGAAAGCTATATCATTATACAATCATCTTTAAGAAACATAGCTACCAGAACATGGCTCTACAGTTTCAGGCAATTCCCTCTAGCCTAGTGCACTTTAACCTAAAAAGGGAATATCTATATGAGGTGTAAGAATAACCTCCAGGATAACCCCTTGACTCTATTTGAAGTCTCTCAGCCAGTGACACTTTATTTTGTCTCATTGCTCCCTTCCCCCTTTTGGTCTAGAAGGTTTTCTTGATCCCTTGATGCTAAGTCCCAGCTCATTCTAGGATTTCTGTCCCATGTTGCCAGGAAGGTTTACACCCCTGAGAGTCGTGTCTCATGTAGACAGGGGGAGGCAGTGAGTTTGCCTGTCATGTTGGCTGAGGGAGAGAGAGGCCATATCTGAGCAAAAAAGGATGTTCTTTGGGGATGACTCTTAGGCCTAATTTTAAGTAGGCTTAGTCTATCTTTTGCAGGGATAAGTTTCATATGAACAAACCCCAAGATTGAGGGCTTGGCCTATTGCTTTGGTTGTCCCTACTGCTTGTGAGAATATCAGGAATTCTCCACATGGGGAAGCTGAATTTCCCCCCTTTCTTACCATTCCCCCAAGGGGACTTTGTGAATACTTTTTAAATCACTGTTCAAATCACTCTGGTATTTATCAAGGCATTACTCTGAACAAACCTACAAATTCTCATGCCCTGTTCAAGGTTCCATGTACTTATGGTGTTCAATTAAACTGTCCATATAAGTTACATTAGAAAATGTACTAGTCAAATTTTAAATTTTGTATCAAATAAACATTTTTTGCTTTAGTCTCACACACAAGTTAAGGTTTTAAGATATGAATTACCATCTATTTTCAACACCCAGCAATATTGACATTCATGCAAGAACACTTTTTAATTTGTGATTTAGTTGCTATCATTGTACACTCTAGGCATTCCTAGATTATGCTATCTCAGTCTTTATCATCTATCTTCCCTTCTGATTTCATCTGTGCCCCCAGCCCTTCTCACGCTATCATTCTCACAATCAGCTTCATTCAGTGTACTAACATTATTATATTACAGTTAGGTAGTATGTGCTATCCATTTGTGAATTTTTACAATCAGTCCTGTTGCACAATTTTTATCCCTTCAGCTTCAATTACCCAATATCTACTCTATTTCTATCTCCTGATGGTCTCTGTTCTTAACTGAAATTCTCCAAGTTCATTCACTAATGTTCATATCATTGAGACCATACAGAATTTGTCCTTTTGTCTATGGCTAATCTCACTCAACATAATGTCCTCAAGGTCCATCCATGTTGTTACATACTTCATAACTTTATTCTGTCTTACAGCTGCATAATATTCCATCGTATGTATATACCACAGCACTCATCTGTTGATGGACATTTGGGCTGTTTTCATCTCTTAGCAATTGTAAATAATACTGCTATAAACATAGGTGTGCAAATGTCCATTTGTGTCCTTGCCCTCATGTCCTCTGAGTAGATACATAGCAAAGGTATTGCTGGGTCATATGGCAATTCTATACTTAGCTTTAGTATAGCTAAACTGCCAAACTGCCTTCCAAACAGCCTTCCACAGCGGTTGTACCATTTGACATTCCCACCAACAGTGGATAAGTGTGCCTCTTTCTCCACATCCTCTCCAGCACTTGTCATTTTCTGTTTTATTGAAAATGGCCATTCTGGTGGGTGTGAGATGATATCTCATTGCGGTTTTGATTTGCATTTCCTAATAGCCAGGAAGTTGAGCATCTTTTCATGTGCCTTTTGGCCGTTTGTGTTTCCTCTTCTGAGGAGTGTCTATTCAGGTCTTTTGCCCATTTTGCAATTGGGTTGTTTGTCTTTTTGTTATTGAGTTGAACAATCTCTATATATTCAGTATACTAGACCTTTATCTGATATATCATTTTCAAATATTGTCTCCCATTGTGTAGGCTGTCTTTTTACCTTCTTGATAAAGTTCTTTGATGCGCAAAAGTGTTTAATTTTGAGGATTTCCCATCTATTTCTTTCTTTCTTCAATGCTCGTGCTTTGAGTGTAAAATCTAGGAAACCACCTTCTATTACAAGATTTATAAGATATTTCCTTACATTTTCTTCTACCAGTTTTATGGTCGTAGGTCTAATGTTTAGGTCTTTGATCCATTTTGTGTTAATTTTTGTATAGGGTGTGAGATGTGGATCCTCTGTCATTCTTTTGCATGTGGATATCCAGTTCTCTAGGCATAATTTATTGAAGAGACTCTTCTGTCCCAGGTGAGTGGCTTGACTGCCTTATCAAAGATAAATTGTCCATAGATGAGAGGGTCTACATCTGAACAATCTATTCAATTTTATTGGCGAGGATATCTATCTTTATGCCAGTACCATGCTGTTTTGACCACTGTAGCTTTGTAATACGCCTTAAAGTCAGGTAGTGTGAGACCTCCGACTTCATTTTTTTCCCCCTCAGGATATTTTTAGCTATTCAGGGCACCCTTCCCTTCCAGATAAATTTGATTATTGGTTTTTCTTTTTCTGAAATGTAAGGTTTTGGGATTGTAATTGGTATTGCATGGAATCTGTCAATCAATTTAGATAGAATTGACATCTTAACTATATTTAGTCTTCCAGTCCATGAACACAGCATGTCCTTCGATTTATTTAGGTCTTCTGAGATTTCTTTTAGTAATTGCTTGTTGTTTTTTTTTGTATAGGTCTTTTGTATCCTTAGTTAAATTAATTCCTAAGTATTTTATTCTTTTGGTTGCAATTGTAAATGGAATTTTTTCTTGATTTCCTCCTCAGATTCTTCATTATTAGTGTATAAAAACACTACAGATTTTTGAGTGTTGATCTTGTAAACTGCCCTTTTGCTGTACTCATTTATTAGCTCTAGTAGTTTTGCTGTGGGTTTTTCAAGGTTTTCAACATATAGTATCATATCATCTGCAAAGAGTGAGAGTTTTACTTCTTTGTTTCCAAAGAAATGCCTTGTATTTCTTTTTCTTGTCTAATTGCTCTGGCTAGAACTTCCAACACAATGTTGAATAAAAAATGGTGACAGTGGACATCCTTGTTTTGTTCCTGATCTTAGGGGGAAAGTTTTTAGTTTTTCCCCATTGAGGATGATTGGTGTGGGTTTTTCATATATTCCCTTTATCATGTTGAAGAAGTTCCCTTCTGTTCCTATCCTTTGAAGTGCTTTCAACAAGAAAGGATGTTGAATTTTGTCAAATGCCTTTTCTGCATCAATCGAGATGATCATGTGGGTTTTCTGCTCTGATTTGTTGATATGGTGTATTACATGAATTGATTTTCTTATGCTGAAACATCCTTGCATACCTGGGATGAGTCCTATGTGATCATGGTGTATAATTCTTTGAATGTGCTGCTGGATTCGATTTGTAAGTATTTTGTTGAGGATTTTTGCATCTATATTCATTAGAGAGATTGGTCTGTAGTTTTCTTTTATTTAATATCTTTGTCTGGCTTTGGTATGAGGGTGATGTTTGCTTCATAGAATGAGTTAAGTAGACTTCCCTCCTCTTCAATTTTTTTTAAGAGTTTGAGTAGGAATCGTACTAATTTTTTCTTGAATGTTTGGTAGAATTCACATGTGACGCCATCTGGTCCTGGACTTATTTTTTTGGAGAGCTTCTTAATGATTAATTCAATTTCTTTATTTGTGATTGGTTTGTTGAGGTTGTCTGTTTCTTCTCAAGTCAATGTTGGTTGTTCAAGCTTTTCTAGGAAGTTGTCCATTTCATCTACTTGTCTAGTTTTTTAGCATAAAGTTCATAGGTTTTAGCTTTCCCCATTGAGGATGAATTACTTCCTTTATTTCTGTGGGGTCAGTTTTGTGTCTCTTCTTCCATTTCTGATTTTATTTATTTGCATCCTCTCTCATTTTCTTTGTCAACCTCACTAAGGGTCCATCAATTTTATTGATTTTTCTCATAACCAATTTCTGGTCTTTGTTGATTTTCTTGATTGTTTTCATGTTCTAAATTTCATTTATTTCTGCTCTAATCTTTGTTATTTCTTTCCTTTTGATTGCTTTGGGGTTAGTTTGCTGTTCTTTCTCTAGTTCTTCCAAATGGACAGTTACTTCCTCGATTTTTGCTCTTTCTTTTTTGATACAGGCATTTAGGGCAATAAATTTCCCTCTTAGGACTGCCTTTGCTGTATCCTGTAAATTTCTGATATGTTCTGTTTTCATTTTCATTTGCCTTGAGATACTAACTGATTTCTCTTGCAATTTCTTCCTTGACCCACTGGTTGTTTAAGAGTATGTTGTTGAGCCTCCATATATTTGTGAATTTTCTGGCACTCTGCCTATTATTGATTTCCATCTTCATTCCTTTATGATTTGAGAAAGTATTTTGTATGATTTCAATCTTTTAAAATTTATTGAGATTTGCTTTGTGACCCAGCATATGGGATATCCTCAAGAATGATTCATGAGCACTTGAAAAAAAGGTGTATCCTGCTGTTGTGGGGTGTAATGTTCTATAAATGTCTATTAGTCTAGCTCATTTATTGTATTATTCAAATTCTATTTATCCTCTGTCTAGATGTTCTGTCCATTGATGAGAATGGGGAATTGAAGTCTCCAGCTATTATGGTGGATGTGTCTATTTCTCTTTTCAGTGTTTGCCTCATGTATTTTGGAACACTCTGGCTCAGTGCATAAGTATTTATGATTGTTATGTCTTCTTGTTTAATTGTTCCTTTTATTAATACATAGTGTTCTACTTTGTCTCTTAATTTTTTTACATTTGAAATCTAATTTGTTGGATATTAGTATAGCTATTCCTGCTCTTTTCTGATTGTTATTTGCATGAAATATCTTTTCTCAACCTTTCACTTTCAACCTATGTTTATCCTTGGGTCTAAGATACATCTCCTGTAGACAGCATATAGATGGATCCTGTTTTTTAATCCATTCTGCCAGGCTATGTCTTTTGACTGGGGAGTTTAATCCATTAACATTTAGTATTATTACTGTACAGGCAGTACTTTTTTCTACCATTTTGCCTTTTGGATTTTATATGTCATATCTAATTTTTCTTCTTTTTACCTTTACTGATAGTCTTCATTTCTACACTCTTCTCCCCGCTTCTCCCTCCTGTCTTTTCCTATCTGTTTCTAGTGCTCCCCTTAGTATTTCTTTCAGAACCAGTCTCTTGGTCACAAATTGTCTCACTGATTTTTTTGGTCTGAAAATGGTTTAATTTCTCCCTCATTTTTGATGAAAAATTTTGATGGATATAGAATTCTTGATTGACAGTTTTTCTTTTAGTATCTTAAATATATCATCCCACTGTCTTCTTGCCACCATTGTTTCTGCTGAGAAATCTACACATATTAGGTATTATAGACCCCAGTCAGATTTTTCCAGACCACACTGGCCTCCTCTCAGGAGGAAAGAGTCACCTGCATCAGTTTTCCCTGAGGGTGAGACCCAGCAGGTTGTAAGACTTTCCTGTGAAGCCTCTAGACTCTGTTTTTCTTATCCTGCCCAGTATGTGGTGCTTGTCTGCCTGCAGGTCCCACAAGCATAAGGTGATGTGGTGCCTTTAACTTCAGCAGACTCTCCCTGCTGGGGGCATGTTTGAGACAGGAGAGGTTGTAGGCTGGCTTTAATAGCTTCAGTTTTCCAGACCCTGGGATCTGAATTCCTTGAAGGAGAGATTCCACCTGAGCTGGGCCCCACCTCTCTTGGGGAAGGCAGAGGCACCAGACAAGCTCTCAGATAAGCTTAATCCTGCCTATGCCTGGGGTGGTTGGAGCCTGAGAAGCCCTGCAGCTGTATGCAAAGAGCAGTCAAGCCCTAGAAATAGCCATAAAAAAGAAAAGGAAAAAAAATCCTTTTCAGAGCAGGACCCGGGTTCCTTAGGTTTACCAATCAAGAGCTTAAGTTGGTAAGTTGTTCTGTGTATTTCCAGGTCCTATGTGCCCCCCCCCCCTTTCCTTCAGGGCCCAGACCCTTTCAAGTATTTTGTGCTGTCTGAGCCAAAAAACTTCTGTTTTCTTGTTGTTTTTGTTTTTTTCCTTTTTCCATCAGCCCTGCTCCCTGTGCACTGGGGCAAAAACCAGCAACCTCAGCTTTTACTCAAGGTTCGGCTAAACTGGAGGCCTATTTTTAGTAGTCAGAAATTGTTAATTAATTCCACAATTGGAGCTTGTTGTGCTCAGCCCCTGCAGCTAGCAAAGTCCCTTTCCTTTCCCCTCTGGGAAGCAACCTGTGGGGAAGGGGCATGGCCACCATGGCTTGAGGGACTCACAGTTCTGGGTGGGCTTGCACTGGTCCAGCTTATCCAGACTGGGGTACACTATGTGTCCAGTCACTGACATGGCCCCAGGAGCTGTTCTGTATTGTTCTGGCTATTTACTAGCTGCTCCGGGAGGATGAACTAAATCCTACACCTTACTAAGTTGAGATTTTGGCTCCTCCCTCAAGAAGTTTTAAAAGTTCTGTCAGTAAGTATAAAACAAAGATTCTAAGTGATGAGAAAGCATTATGTCTTAATTTGAGTGGTAGTTGTTTCTGTTAATGGTACCTAAAATGTGGTGAGCCTGATAACCCATTGTTTCTTAGATTTGATGCAGTTTGGTTTGTCTGTATTTCTCTGCATTGCTGCATCTATCATTTCGTATTTCATTTGCTTGTTTACAATCTTAGGATTCTAATCTTGTTAAAATCCAGGTAATGATTACATGTATTTCGTGCTTGTTAGTGTGGAATGGTAGTGAAAGGTCTGGCTTCGCCCTTGACCTTCTCTGACATCAATCATCCTGGTGGTTGGGAAAGCCATGCTGTCATAACAGGATGAGGATGCAAGTGTTGCCTCCTAACTTGGCCTTCGCTGGTGGGTGTTGATCAGTCGCATCAACTTCTCTGTTGATGTAGTGGAACAGGGCAATTATGGTCTTAAAGTTTTCTCATTTTCTGGGCAACTTCTTTCTTGGTCCTTTGAATTTGGGGGGCTTTTTTTTTTTTTTTTCTGTACCTGTTGGTGTTTCTGGCTTGCTGGATTCTCTAGCATCACTTCCAGGTTGTGGTGGTTTGAAGCTGTATGTACCCCAGAAAGACATTCTTAAACTTAATCCACTCCGGTGGGTTGGAACCCATTGTAAGTAGGAACTGTCAATGAGGATACTTCATTTAGGTGTGGCTCACCTCAGTCAGGACGGGTCTTAACCCTATTACTAAAGTTCCTTATAAGCAGAGTAACATTCAGATAGAGAGAGCCAACAGAGGTAGCAGCCAGAAACCAAACATCAATGGAACTGAAAGAGAAGGGAGCAACTAGGAGATATAGCCATGTGACAAGCTAAGGACCAAGGGTCACCAGCAGCCAGCCCCAGCGAGCCACAGTCTTTGGGGAGAAACCATCATCTTGATGATGCCTTGATTTAGTCTTTCTTTTAAGTCTCAAAAGCCTAAGCAAATTCCCATTGCTTAACCTGACCCATTTCATGGTATTTTCTTGAGCAACCTGTGAAACTAAAACACCAGGGTATATGAGGCAAGCAGAAGAACCAGGGGACTCACTGCCATCTTGTTTCTTGGTTCTGATGTCCCTTGCTGGTCTCCTTCTCCTCTGTACATTTCATTATCTTTTGTCTTTTTAAAATCATGTCCAGGGTTTTCTAGCTGTACTTAGGAAGAGGAATGTAGAGAAGTGTTCATCTTGCCCTAGAACCAGAGATCTGACTTCATTTTTAAGTTAAATATGTTAATATGTGTGTTTTGAGGTATACAATAGAAGCTGTGAAGAAATTATGGAATGCATCTTATAAAAATGACAAAAGAAGCTAATTCAAGATCAGAATCATCTAGATATAACAAATTTATCATCTGTATGAAACAAAATGTGCATAGTTTTTTTATTACTTGTGACAATGTAAAGCATAGGTAAAACTAAGTAGATATGCCATGGAGCTCCTTAGGTAAATGTGTCCTTAGGTAGATAAGTAGGCTTCTGCATATCTGGCATATGTATAACATTTTGGTGTTTTACTTTTAACTGGTCAAATATAAGCATAAGAAATGCCACCATTATTTTTCTTTAGCAGTATGATCAAAATACTAATTTGAAACAAAAGAAAGAGGTATAGAGACTGCTAAAAATGAATTGGTCTGGCAGCTAGCACATTTTTATTTTATTAAGGGGTAGAAATATTAAACTTTTCATAAGTTGAAGATTTGAATTAATATTTTAAGATATGACCAGATAAAATAGTTTTAATTGCTTTATTTAATAACACACACCAAATTCTGGAAGAAATAACATAGAAGTTTATCTGTGGGTCTTTTCTATCTTGAAAAATTTGGAGTCCCAGAAAATATTTCACTTATACTTAAAAGATCTGCATCACTAACCCATACTTTTTTTTTTTGCACCTCCTCCCCCAGCTCCAAAGGCGGTGGGGTGGGCGTGGCTGGGCAAGGACAAGCAGCATCTACCTATGGCATGGTTGTCCCACTCACTCTCTCCCGGGCCCCTCAAGCTGGCGATGGCCACAGTGAGGGCTCCCTGGAGCCACCCTCCCCACCCCTTATGCCCCCACCTCCATGCCTCCACCCGCTGTCTCCCCTGCCCCAGAGACCCCCATCCTTCCCCTCCCCAGCCCGGAGACCCCCACCTGAGGGCCTGTTGAACCTGGTCCTTACTCATGCTCTCACCCCACCCAGCTTCACGCTGATGGAAAGGACAATTTCACTTTTGGTACCAGGTAGTTAAAAAACAAAAGAAAAAAAATCTTCAACCCCCCAAAAAACCCCAAACAACCAAACAAAAAATCTTTAACTGTGTTCTTTCTGATGAGTCAGCATGACCCTCCTCAAATGGATTGTTTGTTTTACTGAAAAGCAAGAATTCAGCAGTATCTTAGGCAATACCTCATCATGATCTTAATTTGAAGAATAAAAATAAAATCGATCTGTGTCTGTATACAGGATGTGAGGGCGTGGGGGTGGGGAGACTGGCAGAAGCTGTGCTTGGGAGCTGGGGGGGGAGGGGCGGTACGGTACAGGGGTCAGGCAAATCCCCCTTAGGGAAAGGGTATAAATAGAGTTTGAGAACCTAGCAATTGGTTCTGTTAAAACTATCAGAATTCCCATAGCCTTTGTAAAATCCTCGCAAATTCCCTGAGCTGTGGGCTCCCCAGTTTGACAACCATTATGCAAATCACTGCTGTAGCATCTGGACCATGGGAGCCTGGCAGGGAAAACAAAAGAACACTTTGGAGCAAGAGATATTAAGGACCTAGGGAAAGAGTTTCTCTCAATACTAACTGTTAAATCATCAATGTGTTCGGTGGTAACAGGGAAGCTGTGAGAGATACGAGGATAAATGCTGAGCTTGAAAATTTAGGATTGCCTCTCTTCATGTTGGTTAGAGTAACTGTATATTCACTCTCTGTGCATTCCCACTTGTTTTTGAAATTGTGTCTCTGTTCATTAAAGTTACACGTGTTAATCACTGATCAACCGAGAACTTAAAATTAGCTGGAAGGCTGCAAGGATCACTAAGTGGATGGATTAAATCAAACGCCGAAACTCTGTGCTCAAAATACTGCGGTAGGCTCCTTTTCTCATGTGCCTAGTGCGACTTTTGTTGACCACACTGACATTTGTGGAGAGGAGACAAAGAAATTGCTGGGTTTTGTTCCGCCGTTAGAGAGGTCCTACAGGAATTTTGCAGCTGGAAATAAGATCTGTTGGTTAGTTATCATTGAACTGGAAAAATCAGATTGAAAGCTGATATACATAACATCCTTGAGTAGCGAAGATGGAATTGATGTCAACACTGATTCTGAAAAGCCAGAATAGGAACAGTTCCATGTGTAGAGCGAAATCTACAGGCATTTTACCTGACTCCCACATCCCCATTGTTGGCTCAGACCAGGACTGGGCTATTAGTTTACAAATTGTACTTCCCCGTGCCTGCCCCCCCCGCCCCTTTACAACATCATATGAGAAACTTATCAAAATATTTGAAGGAAATTTAAGAAGGAAGTTATATGGAGTCACAAACCCGGCAGCCGAGACCTATGGCAGTCATGATCAAAGACTGAGAGACTTTGACAAACACAATTCCCAGCTTCCTGAAGAGAAATGACATGTTGGGGGAGCACGAGCTGACTGTCTGGGTGTAATGTGGTCATCTGCTTTGTTCCAAATCCAAATGAAGACGGGTTACTTTGGAGAGCGGTATTTTTTGTCCCTCTTGGATGAACCTCTTTGAAAGAAGTAGTCAGATGGCGTGCTTGAGGCTTTTAAAAATGTGTCCAGGCCTTTATTTATAAGTGCATTAAGTTCTTCATTAAAACTTCTTTTCGATAAACTATAATTTGTGCTAGAAGAATAAGACGACAGAAATTGTGCTGCTTTTCACATGTAATGGCCGAGTGGATTGATTCTGATCAGTAAGTCTATGTATTTGAATCTTATGTGCTCTTCTCAGTAAGCCCGTGGTGATAATGAGCCTGGGGTGCAGGGTTTAGAGAGATCTCTTAATGGACTTGACTAAGGCACTAAGGGCATTTATAATCTTAATTGAAGCATAGGAGCAGAATAGAAGATAGTTTCTTTGTGTTTAGAGGCCTCGAATTTACTGTTTTCTTTTGCAAAGTCTATTAGTCACCCCTGACAAGAAATCTGCAACTTCAGGCATTTGCAGTTGCTTGACCCTTCAAAGGTACTCCCTGTGAGCTCTTTATCTGGCCTGGCTGCTGGAAGCTGTGTCCGTTTTTATATTCATTATTTGACTAAAGACTCAACACATTTATTAAGCAGGTGCTTTTCTCATGGTGCGAATGGGAACTGTGAGGTGTAGAGGGAAGTGGTGGCAGCCTAAGGTCAATGTTCAGATTTGAACCCAGGTCTGCCCAACTCTGGAGAGTGGGCCCTTTCCATCACATTGTCCTGCCAGTGTTCATCAAAGCAAAGGGGCAGCATGAACCCTGACAAACGTTTTCAAGAAGCTTGCTCAGTCGTCAGGCAGGTTGGAGAGCAGGAGCGTCCCTTTTCCCCACCCACCACCACTGAGCAGCAGCCTGTGCTGATTGGTTCCTATAGTCCTGGTTTTGTAGAAAAGGGTTGAACTTTAAGTCCTAGCTCTGCTGCTACCGGCTCTTCAGGGATCAGCCTAGACTCGATTCCCCCAAGAAAATCTTGCTACCCCTGCAAAATATCATTCCAGATCATGATGCTTGTCAGATCAGATACTTTTTCAAAATCCTGTTTAGTCATCTGTGTTCTCCATTAGGTGTTTGCTGTTGTTTTCCCAACACCTAGTGAAATGGCAGATGCTCAGATATTTGAATAAATGGAGAATGCTGCTATCTCCCTGAGTACTTGGGAAGGTTATGTCTCTGGGTTTCAGTTTTCTTGCTGATATAATATAAGATCATTTTAGATGTTGTGTTCTATGATACTAACTGCAAGCTATGCATCCTACAGAAAGATGTTTGACCTTTTAGCAGGAAAGGAACTTTTCTTTGCTTATTGCTGTAGGGAGGAAAGGCACTCTGCTTTATTCCCATTGTTTCCCAGGCCCCATTGTATGTGGTCAATAGCTATCCAGTGAATGCGTGGGTATTTATGCCTCAGTCCTCAGTGTCCCAAATTCAAAGACAACAGCATCTACTTTATCACAATAATCATGTGGCTTTATAAAGTCAGAATTCACCTTTTCCAGGGTCCCATAGACTGGGAATGCAGAACTGGAATTCAGTCTCAGGGCTTCTGATCCTAAATCCAATACATTTTAATGCCCGCCCCCTCCCCAGGTTGCTTCCAATAAGTCAATTATTTTGTCTACCAAGACCAGCATCCTGGAAATCCATGTCACCGATCACATACACGTGTATGCACACATGTGTACACAAATGATTCATAGCAAACCCATCATCAATGCTAAAACAACAGCAGATATAAATCCCTCTGCATGGCTGTCATCTCTGTTGGGAGAAGGGGAAATTCTCACCAACACTCATAGTCTATATAATGCCTTTCTTTAATACTATTGAATACTATTGATTAATAAATCCCACCAGGAAATGGGGATTTCCTGCCCCTCTTTCCCTCCTTCAAGAAGGAACGTTAAACCTGTATGTCCATATGTCCATGTATTTCTCTATAGACAGCAAATTCCTTAGGATAGCGTGAAGGTTAATTTTATGTGCCAAATTGGCTAGGCTATGGCACCCAGCTGTTTGGTCAAATATTAGTCTAGATGTTGTGAAGATGTTTTGCTGATGTGATTAGCACTTGTAATTAGCTGGCTCGAAGTAAAGGAGAATTCCCTTGATAATGTGGTAAGGCCTCATTCAATCTGTTAAAGGCCTTGTGAGCAAAAACTGGTTTCTCTGGAGAAGTTCTGTGAGACTACAACCTCAACTCCTGTCTGAGTTTCCAGCCTGCTCTACCCTGCAGAATTAGGATTAGCCAGCTCCCATGATTAGATAAGCCAATTACTTAAAATCTTCATTAATACATATTTACATATACATCCAGGTCCTGTTAGTTGTGTTTCTTTGGAGAAGTCTGGCTGATACAGCTGGTGGCCATGAATCTTCTCTTTGAAAACTCATGCCCATCACAATGGCTGTCACACCAAGACATCCAAACCATTGCTGCTGAATGAACGAAAGGACCTAGTGAACTAAGGTGACTTGTCTAGATTGAGGTAGTAGTAAAGGAAGTCAGGTGAGTAGTAAAGGAAGTCAGGTGAGCAGTGCATTATTGAAACAAAACAAACTTAAACAACTGCTAGTCACAGACCACCCAGCAATGTCAGTTTCTCTCAGTGCTAGGAGCCTCCTCCAGCCTTGCTGAATTAGATTCCCCAAGACTGCAGTTTCATCTGCAATTCTGCAGATCCAATCTCAACTGTTCCATCAATTGTCAAGCTGCTTCTCTTTTAATGCAGCATAACAAACTATTTCAATAATGCATTTGTTGTACAATGAGGTCCTCTTTAATCTAGTTCTGAACGGTCATTTGGAAGCACAATATGCTTATGTTCTTCAAATCTTACTGTTCGAAACCTAAATCTGAATATTTCTCCATCATTCTGATAAATTTCTATCCTGGGCCCTCATGGAACATGGCAATTTAGCCAATGGCCTGTTGCAGATAATAGACCAATATATCAGAATTAAATAGAGCTGAGTCCATGCATCTTTCAAAATCAAATGCAAAATCCCCCTGCTCACATAAATATAAATGAAAGCTTGATTGTATCAGTCTGCAGGCTTACAGCATGTGTGATGAAAGCTGGCATGGCAGCATAAGCTATTGATTATTAAAGACATAGGAATTTTTCCAGCAATGTCTCCAGACATCGGACTCCTCAGTTTCCTCTTAAGGGTCACACTTTGTAAAATCCATATTAGTTATTCTCTGTATGCAGGAGGGTGAGGTCTTCCCTCAAGGGTCCAAGACAGTAGGTATCAACCCTGGCAAGAAGGAAAGGCGTCGTCTCTTCACACTGCCATGTGGGGGCACTGTGTTCCCAGCACAACCAGTTCCCATGGCCCTTGGTGGGGGGTTGTGGGAAGCCTACCCCGCCTCATGAGTTATTTTGACACACGGTAGACTGCAGATGGCTTTTCTGTGGTCTTTTCCAAGCAAACTTCTGAGTTTCTCAGAAATCCTTGTCACTTGTCATCCAACACATACTTTACGGGTGGGGGTGGTGGTGGTAGGGGGGATGTCAGAGCCGAGTAGGAGGAACTGGGGACCCACAGAGGTGTATGTAAGGTGACGTTGGCAGGAAGGGTGGCTCAGAATGTTTTCTTCCCTACGGTCTCAGGGAGGGACACAGTCTGCACACAGTGTCTCTGGATTTTCTCTATATTAAATTGGGGACTCATTTATTGAAATATCAAAAGGGTTATTTTTATTTGGTTTAACCTGGGTTAGAGACAGCAGGCTGCTTGGAGGTGGGGACGTGGGAGATGTGTAACTGGGTTTGTCCCCCTCCCCCCCAAAAAAAAGAACCCACATGCTTTTACTTAGGTCTTCCCTTATATTTTCATATAGGTTGCTTCGGGGAAGCACATAGAAATTTCTTTTTTGTACAGGTGGTGGTGGTGGAGGGGATTGGAATGTAGCTGAAGCCCTCTCCATAGCCACCCCTTGACACTGCCACCTATTCTGGGCTTGGTGGAAAGAAGGCAGGTGGGTGGCCCTGATATAACCATCTGTAATTTACATTGGTTCACATTGCTTTCTTACACCCAGTCATCGCTTTTTCTTTTTGATACTTCCTGTCTTTCAATTGCCAGCAACCTCAAGAAAGGAGGAGGAAGGAATTCAGGAAATAGAAAATACCCCCCAAATATATCAGCTCTGAATAGTCAAAATTAAGAGAAGCAGAGTCAGGCATGTGCATCATAAGCTGGGATTTTACTAGTGTGAATACTTGCTGGAGCAGGTTTTCAATAGGAAAGATTATATTTAAAAAATCAAAGGAAACATGCATCAGGCACTCAATGGAGAAGTGTGCACACACTGTGTAATTCAAGAATCCTGGCTAAACAGGCGCTGAGAGGCTGGCTGGACTTTCTACAGACACACTCTGCTTCTGGGGCTCAGTTCGTGTCCATGGAAGTGATGTAAGAGACTGCCAGGAAACTTAAAGGTATTTAAACTTCTTTGTGAGGCCCCTTATTTACCCTCCCGCTCCCCCATCCCAAGTATTTTTGCTTTCAAGTTTCAACCTGGAAGGTCAATGCCCAGCTCTAATTGCCTGGTGGGAGACTAAGATTTCCCCTCTCATGGCCATGTGGTGGCGCTGTGTCCCGGCATAGCAAGACCAACAAAGCCTTTGCTGGGTGCTCCTGTGATGATGGTAAAGCCATTTCTTCTACAATTTTTTTTTCTTTGTATGCTGTATGATGGGGTCACATTTCATTATTTTTCCATGTGAATATCCCATAATTGCAGCACCGTTTATTGAATTTTTTATTTATTTTACTTGCTTGGTTTTTTTTGGGGGGTGGGGGTGGGAAGTACATGGACCGAGGATCGAACCTGTGCCTCCTGCATGGCAGGCGAGAATTCTACCACTGAACTACCCTTGCACCCCTCATTCTATAACTTAAGTCCTCTGTAAAAGGCAAGTGCCTCTAAAAGGGAAGCATATCACCTTGTTTTATTACCATCATCTCTGCTCTCTACTCCATTACCAAGTCCTGTTGTTTTTCCTTTTCACGTTGGCTCCTGACTTCTTAAAGCTTTATTGTAACAAAATACAATTTCCTCTGTATTAAAAGCCATTAAGGGCGGGCCACGGTGGCTCAGTGGCAGAGTTCTCGCCTACGATGCCAGAGATCTGGGTTTGAATCCCGGTACCTGCCCGTGTAAAAACCAAAACATTAAGTGTACATTTTGGTGGTATTAAATATATTTGCGATGTTGTGCTACTGGCAACCTTGCAAACACAAAGCTGTAACTCCTTTCTCTTCTTTTCATGAATTACTTTCTATCTCTATGAATTTACCTATTCTAGATATTTCATAAATGTACTCAAATGTTTCTCCTTTTGTATCAGGCTTCCTTTACTTAATATATTGTCTTCAAGGTTCAACAATGTTATTGGCATGTATCAGAATTTCATTCCTTTACACAGCTGAATAATACTCCATTGTAGGTATAGATCACATTTTATTTATCCATTCAATAGTTGGTAGACATTTGGGTTGCTTCCATCTTTTGGCAGTTGTGAATAACCTCACTTTGAACATTGGTATGCAGATATCTCTTCCTGTTCCTGCTTCTAATTCTTTTGGGTCTATACCTTGAAGAGAAATTGTGGGATCATATGGTAACTATACTTTCTGAGGAACCGCCAAACTGTCTTCCACAGCAGTTGTACCATCTTATATTGCCATCAGCGATGAATTAGTGTTCCTATGTCTCCACGTCCTTTCCAAAACTTGTAATTTGGAGTTTTTAATAGTAGTCATTCTTAGGTATATGAAATGGTACTTTGCTGTGGTTTTGCTTTGTATTTGCCTAATGGCTAATGATGTTGTCCTAGTTTGCTAGTTGCTGGAATGCAATATACCAGGAATGGAGCAGATTTTAAAACGGGGAATTTATTAAGTTGCTAGTTTATAGTTCTAAGGCTGTGAAACAAACCAATTAAAGCAAGTCTATAAAAATGTCCAAACTAAGGTACCAATAAGAGCTAACCTTTACTTAAGAAAGGCCAATGAAGTTCAGGATTTCTCTCTCAACGGAGATAAGCTGTTATGTGCCTTTCTGTGGAAGTTAAGCAAGCCAGAACCCAGAGTTTTGCCCCAGAGAAGCTAAGTGAAGGCTCACGAATGCTTATTGAGGACATCGCTGGATTCAGAAGCACAAAGAGATGAACTGGGCCGAAGGACCTCAGACTCCAACCATGTGCCTTCCAACTGACAGAGCAATCCCGGATGCCATTTGGACTTATCTTTTGGGTCAAGGTATCTGATGGTCAGGGACATGTGTCAACTTGGCCAAGTTGTGGTACCTGTTTATCTGGTTGGGCAAGTGTTGGCCTGTCTGTTGCAATGAGGACATTTCATAGAATTAGATCATGATCACATCAGCTGCATCCACAGCTGATTCCATTTGTAATCAGCCAAAGGGGAGTGTCTTCTACAATAAGTGATGCTTAATCTAATCACTGGAAGCCTTTTAAGGAGGATTCAGAGGAGACAGTTTCCATTCCTGCTTCGGCTGGTGAGCCTCTCCTGTGGAGTTCATCCAAACCCTCCATCGGAATCTTCGGCTTCACAGCCTGCCCTGTGGATTTTGGACTCTGCGTTCCTGCGGGCACGTGAGACACTTTTATAAATAGTATATTTGCAAGTGTTCCCTGTTGATTCTGTTTCTCTAGAGAACCCTAACTAATATAGTATCTTTATCTGGGTGCCTTAGTTTGGACTTTTTATGACCTTAGAACTGTAAACTAATAATATATGCTGTCATGGTTAGGGACACGTGTCAACTTGGCCAAGTTGTGGTACCTGTTTATCTGATTGGGCAAGCGCTGGTCTGTCTGTTGCAATGAGGACATTTCATAGGATTAGGTCATGATCACGTCAGCAGCATCCACAGCTGATTCCATTTGTAATCAGCCAAAGGGGAGTGTCTTCTGCAATTAGTGATGCTAAATCTAATCATGGGAAGCCTTTTAAGGAGAACTCAGAGGAGACAGGCCCCATTCCTGCTTC